>JAUELO010049636.1:0-10119 GCA_032357855.1 Amphibolips quercusostensackenii | reverse complement strand
CTGACTTTTTGTTATGATACTTTGCAAATTGACGACAATCATTTATTATATAAACAATTTTTATAAACAAATTCACAGTTTGGCGATTTTTCCATGAATAGGCTCAATTTTTGTTTACTGAATCAAATAGTGATGTCTTGCTAATGACTCTTGGCTGTGATACTTCACAAATTGACAACATTTATTTATTTTTCAAATAATTTGCATCAACAGATTGAAAGTTTAGCGACTTTTCAATGTTTAGTATAATACTATGCGAATAGACAACAATTATTCAATAATTAAACAATTTTTATAAACAAACTCACAGTTTGTCAATTTTCTCATGGAGATGCTCAATTCTCTTGTTTTAATCAACTACAAATGGCTTCTTGATGACTTTTTGCTATAATACTTTGCAAATTGACAACAATTGTTTATTATTTAAACAATTTTTATAAACAAATTCACAGTTTGGCGATTTTTAAATAAATAGGCTTAATTATTGTTTACGAAATCAACTAGGGACGTCTTTCCGATGACTTTGCTATGATACCTTGCAAATTGAAAACGAGAATTCATTATTTAAATAATTGCTTTAAACAAATGCATATGAGCTTTGCTGTAATTTGATTTTCAATCAACAAAAATTATTCTCTACCAAAAGAAAACGAACTTACAATAAAATACATACTTTTGCAATCAAACTGTTTAATTTTTAACTAAAAACGATTAATTACCAACCAAAAATATAACACTTAAATTTAAAATTGAAAAAATTAATATAAAACAAAAGAATTGAACAAAAATAGTTTAATTTTCAATTATAAACTAAATGTTCAAACAAGAAGGAAGATTTTTCACCAATTAACAATTTTCAGACAGAGAGATGGCTCTTTAAATGATAAGATAAATATTTAACAAAGAAATTCAATCTTTAACTAAGTAATTCGATTTTCAACCAAAAACATTATTTTTCTACCAAAATGTCGAAATTACAATAAAATACATACATTTCCAACCAAAATGTTAAATTTTCAACTAAAAGCGATCAATTGTTTAACTTAAATATAATAATTATATTATAATCTGAAAAAATCAATTTGAAAAAAATTTAAATGAATAGTTCAATTTTCCACTAGAGCGATGGCTCTTCAAATAATGCAATGAATTTTTAACAAAGATGATAAATTTTTGAACAAGTAGTAACTGAATTTTCAACCAAAAAGAAATATTGATAATTTTTTGGAATTTTGTTTAAATGTTAAAAAAATTTTGGAAACTTTTGGAAATGTTTTAAAGTTTTAAAATCTTTTATATTATTAAAATTTCTGGAAATTCAAAAAATTTTTGAATATTTAAAAAAATTTTTAAAATTTTAAATATTTTTGAAATTTTGAACAATTTCGAAAATTTTTTTTTAAATTTCCAATTTTTTAAAAAAAGTTTGGAAATTATTGAAATTTTTGTGAAATTTTTAATATTTTGGAAATTTTGAACAATTTTAGAAATTTTTTTAAAGTATTAAAATTTTTTTAAAGTTTGAAAATTATTGAAATTTTTGGAAAATTTTAAAAATTTGGAACAATTTCGGAAATTCTTCAAAAGTTTCAAATTTTTTGAAATATGTTTGTAAATTTTGCATATTTTAGAAATATTGATAATTTTTTGAAATTTTGTTGAAAAGTTGAAAAAATGTTAGAAATTTTGAAAACTTCTGGACATTTTTGAAAGTTTAAAGATTTTTTAAATTATTTAAATTTTTGGAAATTTTGAAAAATTTTGAATAATTTGGAAATTTCTTGAGAGTTTTAATTTTTTTCAAAGTTTAAATTTTATTAAAATGTTTGGGAAATTTTTTTTAAGTTTCGAATTTTTTTAAAATGTTTGGAAATTATTAAAGTTTTTAGAAACTTAAAAAACTTTTAAAAATAATAATTACTTTTTGAAATTTTGTTGAAAAATTTGGAAAATTTTTGAAACTTTTTGCAATTTTTTAAAGTTTAAAAATCTTTTGAATTATTAAAATTTTCAAAAATTTTTAAAAAGTTTGAATATTTTGAAAATTTCTTAAAAGTATAAATTTTTTTCAAATTTAATTTTTACGTTTAAGAATTATCAAATTTTTGGAAAATTTTGAATATTTTGGAAATTTTTAACAGTTTTGGAAATTTTTTAAAGTTTCACAATTTTTTTAAAAGTTTGGAAATTATTAAAATTTTAGGAAATTTAAAACAATTTGAAATTTTGTTGAAAGTTTGAAATTATTTAAATTTTTCAAAATTTTAAAAAACTTAAAAATTTTAAAAAACTTAAAAATTTTAAAAAATTTTTGCAAATTTTAAAAACTTTTGGAAATGTTAATAATTTTTTCAAATTTTGTTAAAAAAGTTTGAAAAATTTCGTAAATTTTGGGAACTTTTGGAAATTTCTTCAAGTTCAGAGATTTTTTAAATTAATAAAATTTTTGGAAATTTCAAACAATTCCGAAAAGTTTCTGAAAGTTGTAAGTTTTTTTTAAAAGTTTGAAAGTTATTGAAATTTTAAAAAAAATTTGAATTTTTTGGAAATTTTAATCAATTTCGGAAATTATTTGTACGTTTCACATCTTTAAAAAAATTTTGAAAATTAATAAAATTTTATGAAAATTTAAAATATTTTGAAAATTTTGAAGTTTAAAAGTTTTTTTGAAAGTTAGAAATTTTTTTAAAAAGTTTGTAAATTATTAAAATTTTCTGGAAATTTCAAAAATTTTGAAATATTTTTTAAGGATTAAAAGTTTTTGAAATTATTCAATTTTTGGAAATTTTGAAAAAGTTTAAAATTTTCAAAAATTTTTAAAAATATCAAAAACTTTTGGAAATATTGATAATTTTTCTAAATTTTGTAAAAAAGTTTGAAAAATTTTGGAAATTTTAAAAACTTTAAAAAAAATTTGAAAGTTTAAAGATTTTTTAAATTATTGAAATTTTGAAAAATTTTGAATTATTTTGAAAATTTTCTGAAAGCTTAAAATTTTTTTTAAGTGATAATTTTTAAAATTTTTGGAAAATTTTGGATATTTTGGAAGTTTTGAACAATTTTGGAATTTTTTTTGTAAGCTTCAAATTTTTTTAATTTTAGAAATTATTTAAATCTTTTACAAATTCTAAAAATTTTTAAATTTTTTCGAAAGTTTAAAAATTTTTGAAATTATTAAAATTTTTAGAAATTCTGAAAAAGTTTAAAAGTTTGGAAAATTTTTGGATATTCATAAAACTTTTGGAAATATTGATAATTTTTTTAAATTTTGTTAGAAAGTTTGAAAAATTTTGAAAATTTTGAAAACTTTTG
The DNA here is from genome assembly GCA_032357855.1 of Amphibolips quercusostensackenii. NCBI lineage: Eukaryota > Metazoa > Arthropoda > Insecta > Hymenoptera > Cynipidae > Amphibolips > Amphibolips quercusostensackenii. Next base: position 6,807 of record JAUELO010049636.1, on the reverse strand, counting down.
AAAATTGTTAAAAGTTTAAAGATTTTTAAAGTTATTAAAATTTTTGAAAATTTGAAAAAAGTTTAAATATTTTGGAAATTTTTGGAAAGTTTAAATTTTTTTTAAAAGGTTAAAAATTATTAAAATTTTTTAAAATTTTTTAATATTTTGAACAATTTAGGAAATTTTTTAGATTAAAAATTTTTTTTTAAAGTTTAGAAATTATTAAAATTTGTGCAAAATTTTAAATATTTTAGAAATTTTTGACAATTTTGGAAATTTTTTGAAAGTTTCCATTTTTTTTATAAATTCTGGAAATCCTTTAACTTTTTAAAAAATTCAAAACATTTTGAAATTTCTTTGAAAGTTTGAACATTTTTCAAATCATAAAAATTTTTAGTAATTTTAAAAAAGTTTAAAATTTTTGAAAATTTTTGGAAATTTAGGAAATATTGATAACTTTTTTAAATTTTTTTGAAAAGTTTAAACATTTTTTTACAGTTTTGGAAATTTTTCAAAGCTTAAAGATTTTTTTAATTATTAAAATTTTTGAAAATTTTTTGAATATTTTGCAAGTTTTAAACAATTTTAAGAATTTTTTTGAAGTAATTGAATTTTTTTTCAAGTTTTGAAATTATTAAAATTTTAAAAAAATTTTTGGAAATTCAGAAAACTTTTGGAAATATTGACAATTTTTTAAAATTTTGTTGAAAAGTTTGAAAATTTCTAGAAATTTCGGAAACTTTTGGAAATTTTTGAGAGTTTAAAAATCTTTCAAATTATTAAAATTTTTAGAAATTTTAAAAAAGTCTAAACATTTTAAAAATTTTAAACTAAAAAAAGGTAGTAAAGTTAAACATCACTGCGATTATTTTATTATTCTAACTGTCCTATACCGAGCCATGTAGATTGAAATAATGTTAAAAGTTTTTGGTTAAAAAATTATTTAAAAAAAATAAATATAAAAAAGAAGTTAAATTTCCAACCAGAATTATGGATCTTTAAATAATAAAATGAATTGTCAGCAAAGAACTCAAATTTTCCACATAGTACTAACTAAATTTTTAACCAACAAGATTAATTTTGTGCCAAAATAGATAAATTTTCAACAAAATATATAAATTTCTAACCTAATTGTTGAATCCTTAATCAAAAATAGAAGAATGAAATTTTAAGTTACAAAAATTATTTTAAAAAAAGTCAACAAAATATTTTAATTTTCAGCAACACAGATGGCTTTTTAAATAATAAAATAAAATTTTTATAGAAAAATTTAAACTTTCAACCAAGAAGTAACTGAATATTTAACTATAAAGATTAATTTTCTAGCAAAAAAGATAAATTTACAATAAAATAAATAGAAGAAAAAAATTTTCAATTACAAAAATTATTTTTAAAAAACAATTTTTACCCAAATATTTGAATTTTCAGCAAGAGCGATGGCTCTTTAAATAATAAAATTAATTTTTAACACAGAACTTCAATTTCCAATCAAGAAGATTAATTTTCTAACAAAAAAGTTAAGCTTACAATAAAATTCATCAATTTTTAACGAAATTGTTGAATTTTCAAGTAAAAACAGTCAATTTTAACCAAAGGCAAAATAGTAAAATTTTTTAATAAATAATTTAAAAAAATAAATAAATCTAAGAAAAGAGTTGAACTATCAACCAGAGAAATGGATCTTTAAATAATAAAATGAATTTTTAACAAAGAAGTTAAATTTTCCACCACGTTGTAACTTAATTTTCAACCAAGAAGATTAATTTTCTATCAAAAAATATAAATTTAAAATGCAATATATGAATTTCTAACCAAATTTTCAAATTTTTACCCATAAATAAAAGAATGGAATTTTAAGTTAAAAAAATTATTTTAAAACAAATTTTCTAACTAAATAGTTGAAGTTTCAGCAAGAGCGATGGCTCATTGCTGGAAATTTAAATATTTAATTTATAATTGAAAAGGTGTACTTTTTAGGTAAAAGCACAGTTATTTGATTAAAAATGTATCCATATCTATTTCGTTCAAAATTTGTCTTTGTTGGTTGAAAATTAATGTTTTTCTTTAATTTCGTCAGTTTTAGTTAAAATTGCAACTTTTTGTTTGAAATTTAATCTGTTTTACTCAAGAATTCCATTATTTTGTGGAGAATTCCATTATTTTGTCGAAAATTAATTTATTTCATCTGCTTGCAGATTTATCATATTAATTATAGACTAAACTATTTAGTTATGCATATATTATTTTTTTTTTTTTTTAAATGTAACTCTTTTATAGAAAATTTCTTATTTTGCTTGGAAATTGATAAATTGTATAAAAATTAAACAGTTTGATATAAAATTCACTTTTGTTTTAAATATTTATCTCTTTGGCTGAAAATTGGACTATTTTTGTAAACAATTTAACTATTTGGGTTAAAATTAACTAGTTATTTAAAAATTTTATTTTTAGCAATCGCCAGAAAATCAATTAGTTAAAAAAAATTATTGTTTGGTTAAAATTTCAACTGCTTCATAAAAAAATTAAAAATGTAAAAATAAATGTAACTTTTTCATTTCCTGGTTGAATATTGATTTTCTCTAGTAGGAAATACAATTATGTAGTTGAAAATTCATGTATTTTGTTGAAAATTTGCCTTTTTTGTAGAACATTAATATTCTTTGTAAAATATTAATCTTTTGGTTTAAAATATAACTATTTGTTTGAAAAATAATTTTTTTGTTTTTAAATTGAACAATTATCTCTTTGAAAATCTATATTTTTGTTGAAAGTTCTTCTTTTGGTAAATATCTTTTTGGTTGAATATTCATCTCTTTGGTTAAAAATTTGTTTTTTTTGGCTAAAAATTAATTTTTCAAACAAAAAATGTTACTATTTCATGTTTCGTTAAAAACTAAAATCTTTATTCAAAAAATGACCTTTTCTAGTTAAAAATTCAACAGTTTGTTAAAAAAATTATGAATTTTAATAAAAATTGGTATTTTTGGTAAAAAAGTTATATTTTAGGTAGAAAAATCCTCCTTTCTGGCTAAAAATGCAACATTTTGGCTGAAAATTAGTCTTCTCTAGTTGAAAATTCAACTAATTAGTTGTAAACTTATTTTTTCAAATTCATATTTCCTGCATGAAAATTCAACTGTTTCCTAAAAAATTCCGCTTTGGCTTGGCAGTTCAATAATTTTGTGTAAACTTAAACGGGTTGTTTAAAAATTTACTTTTGGTTTAAAAATTTAAATTTTTTTAGAAAATTTCACTATTTGGTAGAAAATTTAGCTATTTGTTTGAAAATTTATCTTTTTGGGGTGAAAATTCAAGTCATTGGTCAAAAATTGAACTACTTTATTAAAAATTAATTTTTTCCTTAAAAATTATTCTTTTCGGTTAAAAATTCAACTATTTTGTTAAAAATTCGTTTCTTTTTTGGTTGAAAAGTAATTTTTACAATATAAAATATTTCTTCATTAAAAATTAATCTTCTTTAGTTAAAAATTCAAATATTTGGTCAAAATTATTTTTGCGTTTAATTAAAAATTTACTTTTGGGTTGAAAATTCATATTTTTGTAGAAATTTTAATTATTGGCCAGAAGCTAAACCACTTGTTCGAAAACTTAGTTATTTGGTAGAAAATTAATTGTTTGAAAAAAATCATGTCTTTGGGTTAAAAATTTAATTGTTTTGCAGAAAAATTTACAATGTAAAAAAATTTAACTATTTTATTTTTGGTTAGAAATTTTAATGGTTGGTTAAAAATTCAATTTTTTTATTTTTAATGTAACCGTTTGGTGAAACATTATTTTTTTGTTTAAAATTCTTCTTCCTATGAAAATTTATCTCTATTGATAAAAAATTAATCTTTATTGATCTTATTGTTTTTAATTTATATTAAATAATAGTATTAATATTGAACTTATAATTTAAACAGAGAATAGAATTGAATAATATGAACAATATTCTATAAATGATAAAAACTAAATTTTCAATGAATAAAATAAGATATTATTATTTCACTATTTTGTTAAAAATGCGATATATTTTGACTTAAAGTTTTCGGAATTTAAAGTATTCCATATTGAATATAATATTCAATAAATTAATTTATTACTATTTTTAAAGTAATTCAATTTTAAAATTGATGAGAACATTTTTTATTATTTACAAAATAAATTTAATTTTGAAAATAATCTTATTTAACAGACTTTATTTCTCTATTATGCCCCTATTTTTGTAAAAAAATCCTCCTATTTTACCAGCTTCAAAAGATCAAATATTACATTAAATTTTTTTCTTCTAGTCAAATAAAAATTGTACTAAATTCTCTACTGTAATTTTTAGAATTTTACTAACTTTACATTAAAATTCTTTTATGAAAGAAACCATAAATATATTCTTATTGAATAAAATGGATTTTTCCTCAAAAATTATTAACTGGCTGCACTCCTGGCGGGATCGTATTCATAAGATTCTTCTCAGTAAGCATATCCTGATAACAATGAATGAGAAAAACCTGCACAAAGAAAACTGTCACCGGAGTATTTTATCTTTTCTTGTCAAGAATAACATAAAATGTTCTCCAAACACCATTACTTTCTGCTTGACATTGACATTTTAACACAGAGAAGTAAACAAACAAGATCAAACTTTTTTTTCCTTTTCCCTTTTCCTTTTTCCTTCTTCTTCCTTTCCCCCTTTTCCTCATTTTCCCTTTTTTCCTTCTCCTTTCCCATTTCCTTTCCCTTTTCCATTTCTTTTCCCTTTTCGCTTTCCCCTTTTAATTTCTTCTTTCCCCTTTCATATTTCCCTCTTCCCTTTTTCCCTATCCCTTCCCCCTTTTCCTTATTTTTCCTTTTTCTCCTTTGCCAATTATTTCCCCTTTCCCTTCACGCTTTTCCCTTTTCTCTTTTGCCTTTCCTTTTTTCAATTTTCACTTTCCTTTTTCCCTTCCCCTTCTCTCATCTACATTTTCTTTTTTTCTCCTCTCTTCTTACTTTTCTCATTTTCCTTATTTTTTCTTTCTCTTTTCTTCCATTTCCTTTCCCTTTTCCATTTCTTTCCCCTTTCCACTTAACGCTTTTCCCTCTAATATTTTTCCTTTCCATTTTTCAATTTTCACTTTCCCTTTTCCCTTTCCCTTTTCGTATTAACATTCCCCTTTTCCTTTTTTATTTTTCACCTTTCATCTCTTCTCTTTTTCTTCTTTACCTTCCTACACTTGTCTTCTTTCTCTTTTACCCTTTCTCTGTTCCCCTTTCGCCTTTCTGTTCTTCCTGTTCCCCTTTTCCCTTCTGCAAATATAATAAATCAACAATTTTTTCTTATTATAAAGAGTCCTTTTCTTTTTAAATTTTTCCTTTCCCCTTTCTTACTTCCCTTTTTTCCTATCCCTTCCCCCTTTTCTTTTTTCCCTTTTCCTTATTTTTTCTTTTTATCCTTTCCTATTTCTTTCCACATTCCCTTTTACGTTTTCCCCTTATCTCTTTTGCCTTGCTTGTTTCAATTTTCACTTTCCCTTTTCCAATTCTCTTCTCTTTTTTCTTTTCCCCTTTTTCCTTCCCCTTTTTTCATTTACATTTTCTCTTTTTCTCTCCTTTTTCTTATTTCCCTTTATTCTTCCTTTCCTTCCCCATTTCCCCTTACCCTTTTCTCTATTTTCTTTTTTCTCTTCTTCTTTTCCTTTCCCCTTTCTAGCTTTTATCTTTTCTTTTTATCTCTTTTTTTCTTTTCCTCCTTGTACTTGTCTTCTTTATCTTTTCCCATTTTCATGTTCCCTTTTCGCCTTTCTGTTTTTCCTGTTCTTCTTTTCCCTTCCGCAAATATAATTAATCAACAGTTTCTTCTCATTATATGGGGCCCTTTTTCTTTTTTATTTTTACTTTATATCTTCTTTTTTCTTTGTCGCATTTCTATTTTTTTCTTCCCCTTTTCTTCTTTTTCCCCTGCAACTCATTTTTTTCTTTTTCTGCTTTTTTCCTAATCCCTTTTCCTTTTTTATTTTATCAGGCTTTCTTCTTTCCCCTGTCTTTTGTCCTCTTTGCCCATTCCCCTTTACCTTTCCCTTTTGAAGTTTTCCATTTCCCTTTTCTTACTTCTCTTCTTTGCCTCAATTTTCATTTTTCTCCTCCTCCTTCTTTTTCCCCTCCCCCCTTTTCCCATTCTCTCCTTTTTGCCCTTTTCTCATTTTTCCTTATTCTTTTCTCCTTTTTATTTTCTTTTTCCTCTTTCCCGTTTTATCTTTTTCTCCTTCTTCACCTTTCCCTTGTTTTCTTTCTCTTTTCCCTTCACACTGTTCCCCTTTGGCCTTTTTGTTTTTTTTTCTGTTCCCATTTTTCCTTTCCTAAATAAAAATAATAAAATTCTTATAATTATAAAAGGCCTATTTCCCCTTTTAATGTATACTTTACATTTCCCACTTCCCCTTTATTATTTTCCTTTTTCTCTTTGCATCTTCTTTCTTTTTACCTTTTTTTATTTCACCTTTTTCTTTTTCTTCTTTTCCGTTTTCGTTCCCTTTTTTCATTTCTTTCCCCTTTCCTCTTTCTCTCTTTTTCTTGGCCCTTTCCTCTCTCCATTTTCCTTTGCAACTTTCCTGTTTCCCTTTTCTTACTTGTTCTTGTTTTCCCTTTTTCGCCTTATGCTTTTCCTCTCTCCTTTTCCAATTTTCTTCTTCTTTCTCTTTCCTAATTTTTCCTTTACACCTTCCCCTTCATCTTCCTCCTTCACCTTTCATCTTTTTCTTCTTTTCCCCCTTTCCCTTTTCTCTCTACCCTTCTCTCTGTTCCCCTTTCCGCTTTTCGTTTTTTCTTTTCTCTGTTTCCCTCTTCCCTTTC
>JAUELO010049624.1:0-10120 GCA_032357855.1 Amphibolips quercusostensackenii | reverse complement strand
AAAAGTATTTAAATTACAAACAGAAATTACATTAATACAACTTCAGATTATGTTTTAATCTTACTGTAATATTCATTTACCTTAAAACCCCACCCCTTGCATTTTTAATGAAACAATTTTAAAATGTGTCCATGTGAAGCTGCTTATAAATTTAAAAATTATAAATCAACACACAGGACCTCTTCAAAACTCAAGGTTGCGTTTTAATTCTACAATAATAATCCACATTTCAAAAAAACCAACTCTTAGCACTTTTAACGAAACATCCAAAGTGTCTTCATGTAAAGCCGTCATCAAATTTTAAAGTTTGAAATAATTATACTAGAAAAATTCGCATAGTTCTAAAATTTAGAAATTATAAATATTATATCATTGACCTTCTTGAGACTAATAAATTTTTCTATTTCCATAGTTATAAACAATTCCAAAAAGTCACCCCTAGAGTACCTAATGCACCTAAGCTCAGCTGTCTTTGGTTAAAATGCAAAAAAAAAAGAGTAAAAATAATCACACCAGCCAACTCGGCAAGACTTTAGTAGATATTCATATCCCCGGAGTTATAATCACCGAGTAAACGAAACCAAAAACGAAATTAAAGTATGCATACTGATTTAAAACTTTTGCAATAAATTAAAAGTAAACTAATGGTTCTACCTCAAAACAAATTCTATTACTGAATTTCTCTGAGAAATATCTCCAGGCGTTTTTTTTTAATTAGGCCAGAGAAATAATTTTCTGAAAAATTTAATGTTTATAAAAAACTTGTGCAATTATTGTAAATATAACTATCTGTTGCAAAATAATTTGTAGAACATGAGCAGATTTATTAATAAAATCTCAGGGAATTAATTATCTGAACAATGACAATGCTAGTAACATTTTTTTAAGTTAACAGCATTTATATCAAAGAAAATGTAAAAAAAATCTACAGATAGCTCAAGTTTTATTTATAAAAAATAAAATAATTGAAAATCTATAGCTAGATTTAATTGTGTGTAACAAGGACTCCGTGTAAAGTAAATAAGAGCAATACTTAGTTTATTAACGATTCACAAGTAAGAGTTCTGGGGAGTTACGTGATAATGTAATCTTTTATTGGTATATGGCTTGTTAGTACTTTTTATGAGCTCACAGTAGTAAAAATTGATCTGCTTTGGTTTTTCGTGATCGATCAACATTACTTTTTTGCAAAATAATTTTTAATTGATTCTATCTTCTCCCTAGTTGCTCGTTTCTTTTAAAATTTACTAATCTTTTTTTTTAATGAGTTATGCATGTAGTAATTTGCGGCTTAGATTTCGCGTTCCGAATTATAGTTTTTTTATTTTCGCTCACCCTTAAAAACAGCTGAAACTTTTTTCAAATTACGATTCTAATGAATGGGACTAGATTTCGTGCAAATTTTAGTGCACTATTTGCCAGGTTGTGAAATTTTGGCTTATTTCCAAGACACGAAAATTAAAAATGCAGGGTTTATTTTTAAAAATTCTTTCAATTCCTAGGATACTTTTTTTTTAAATATAAACGGTCAGTTAATTTATTTGTGATGTTAATGTGATTTGTATTAACGACTCTCCATTGAATAAGCTCCCGTATGGAGAAGGGTTGATAATTCTATTTGATTTTCTTAATTTTGTCAAACACTTTAATATGGCGCGACGTCATATGCAATGACATTTAATACTCATTCATCCACAGCTATCCACAACTGACTTTTATAAATTTATAATTATATATAATATATATATATAATATATAAATAATTTATAATTTTTATAAATATAATTGATGAAATTACGCTGAACCATTGAAATATTTTTTAGTTAAGAATCTGCTAATTATCCTCGAAATTAATAATATATTTAATGCTTCTACGATTATTTATTATAATAAAAGAGTTATTTCGGGTTTCAACCGTCTGAAAAAATACGAATCTTGTCATAGTTTTGTGATCGTTGCAGTTCCCTTTTTGGGGCTGTTCAGGGACTGTCTTCTGACTAATAGTTTAATTAGTAATAATTGCACATCGTTTCACAACAACTCAATTATTTAAGAAGTGACTTTTTCGATGTAACTTAGAAAAAGCCTGGAGATACTTCTAAAAGAAATCCAATTTTTTTGTTTTATCTTGGGCCTAAAGATACAAATGCAAGACTTATACAATATTGTAGGAAAAGAGGTGAAAATTGCGAATAAAAGTCGATTTCACATGCTATTTGCTCTGCCAATCATTGAACATCATTGAAAATATTTCCTGTACATTTGATTTTTAAAAATTATAAAGATATACCGACAAACGATTGTTTACTTTGAAAATATATATAATCAACTATTCCTTGTTGCAGAACTAAGTTCACAGTCCACGCCTGTGCCTAATGATGAGGCTGATCCTAGTTTTCCTCGTATGGTACCTTTTGCTGATTCTTCTTCTGAGAGTAATTCTTCTAGAAGGTCTCTTTCTCCTGACAGTTCGCAATCCTCTGCTGAGGCCACTTCTTCTGCTGACCTTACTCCTCGTGCCCGGTCCAGGTCACCTCTTGCCAGGCAATCTTTTTCCCGCATTCTTGGATTTAAAGTTGACGATATTGAATGTGTTAGACTTGTTCCCCAGAGTAATCCAAACCGGGTATTCGAACTTCGAAGATATGTTTTTCCTTCCAATAAAACACTTCGATTATCAAGTAAAAATCGTCTTTTCCCCATGCCAACCGAATCACAAATCTTATTGTCAAAGTCCAATGGTGACATCCTTGCAATATTGGATAAATTCTGTAGAAATGCCTATTTCCGGGGAATATTTGTACCTTTTAATTCAGGGTCAAAACGAGTAAAAATAAACATGTACAGCAAGAAGGTTGAAGATTTGACCGACGAAGAAATGGCGGAATCCCCAATAAGCAGCAAAATCGCAATCAGAACGTGGTTTCATGTGTATCGTGTGTGAACCGCAAATTTTTAATCGTTTTAGATTTAGTTTTTGAATTTCAAATTGCTTGAAATAATGTAATTTAAAGAATGCGCACATTTATTGATTTGAAGCGACTTATCCGAAACTTTTGTTTCGTTACGTTACGTTATGCAAAAAGTACTGAATCTTTTGTTTTCTTTTCGTTATGTTTTGACAGACTGGAACCAAATCAAATACAGAACTTATTACGTTATATTTTACACGTATTTTCTACAATTACAAGAATTAAAAAAATTTCGTTACAATTTTGCTTTTTTAAGTAACGTAACCTAAATCGAGTGAACATACTTATGTTTTTCCAGTAAAGAAACAAAATGAAAATCACGAAAGTATTTTGTGTCGTTCTGGTTGGGTCCCTGATTAATTTATTTTTCAATTTAGAGTAGTGAATATAATATCTTAGCGTACATTTATATTATTTACCTGAAAATCCTAAAAATTCTTTGATTTCTTACAATTTTAATGTTGAAATTTTGCATTTTATTGGCCAAGTAAAACCCGAGATTTTGTATATTCGATTGAACCAGTCACCCTGCTTTTTAAAGCTTTTTTGGTTTTAACAAATACATTGTCATCAATTGTCTCGCGCATTCCGGGCGCATTAAGTGCGTTGAAAATGCGACATTTTCTATACTCTGTTTAACTCCATTATATTAATTGTGTTTTTTTAATAATTTCTGCATCTCGAGCCGTGTCTTATTATTCATGTATAGCAAAATAAAGTAAAACATTTATTTTTTATGATTATTTTATTTTAGTCATCTTTAAAACCTTTTCACATATCAACATTGCGTAAATATAAACACTCATTGCTGTTTTTCCTTTTTTTATATATATGTGTTCAACAATTGACATTTTTAGTAAAAAACTTTCTTTACTTAGGGATCGTTGAGATCTAAATATGAAGTCAAAACAGGTTCACAAAGTTTTTTGTGAAATTATAACTGTTATATCTAAAAGAGGTTATAAATTTCTTTTGTGCAAAAGGTTTCTCAAAAATAATACTTTACCATTTTTTTCAAAATTTTTTCCTCGGGTAATGTTTGGATATTTTTAATATGCAATTTACGAAATCGTGGGAGCGCTATTTTCAAAAAACTCTTTTAATTCTAATTTTTTGTATTTTTTGGATTCGAAATATAATGGGGTTAATTTTACTCAGAAAATAAGTAAATATCATGATTTTTTTAAAAATAAAAAGAAATTTTAGAATTTACAAGATTATGAAAATCATTTTAAAGGCTTTTCAGAGTTTTGTCGTTCATCAAAAAAATATAAAAATTTATTATACAATAGCTTCTGTAGTTTAATTTTTTCTAAATGTCTCTTTTAATTTATTTCTCACAAATTATTAAGTTTTAATAAATCATGGCTCACCTTTCATGAAAAACATTTCACGCAAATGTTCTGTGTCCAATTTTCAAAATACATGAATAATCTTGAAATAAAGTTGTTGGTTTGAACAGAAAAACCATCATTTAATAAAATAGGTATATCTTATCAAATCTGTAGTAGCGATATTCAGAAAAAAATTGATTGTGAAAAACATTGTTAGAATAAATGTTTCTGGTAAATTAAAATTCTTATTAAAAATTTTTTTTTTTATATATCATTATTAATATCATTTTGATTTTTATAATTACAGAAAACATACTTTTCTTAGAGATCTAATTTTTAGCACAATACTACCTTAAGATACTTGAAAGAATTTTTTATGATTTTTTATTTAAAAAATTAATTTTACAATATTAAACGAAAATCAAAAATATTCCTAGCTTATTTCGCTAAAAAATTCGTCTTTTTCAATAAATTTAATTTTTTTATCCAGAGTTACGATAGTTATACCCATAATATCCCGTTTAGCTGCAACACAGGCCGTGTATGGTAATGTACTGATAAGAAATTAAATTTGTAATTCATTTTGCAATATATAAATGAGCACTCTTAACCCGGTGTACAGAACTAATAACACATATATTTTTCATGATAAAGTTCAACATAATATAGACAATTTAGCATTGTTGACACACTTAAATGAAGCGCGAAACATATAATGACCATATGTTTTTATGAAAGGCGTTTTAATCGACGAAGAAAATTCCTGGTTAGACAAAAGTTTTCAGAGTCATTAAAACTCAAAAATTTCAAATCTTAAAGCTTAAAATTATTTAAATAAAAGATACAAAAATCGAATCATAAAAATGTAATATTTTATATTCTCATTTTTGAAGGAATTGAACAGTTCCAATGCTGCTTCAAATATATCGCGAAGCGCAAAACATGTAATTAGTATATGTTCTTATGAGAGGCGTTTCAATCGACGAAGAAAATCCCTGTTTAGACAAAAGTTTTCAAAATCATTAAAACTCAAAAATTTTTAATCCTAAAGCTTAACATTTTATAAATAAAAGATACGTAAAATCAAGTCAGTAAAATGCAAAATTTCAAATCCTTATTTTTTAAGGAATTGAACAGTTAAAATATTTCTACTGAGAATGTATGAATCTATGCTACGCGGTAATTCCTAATGATCTACATTAAGGGGTATTCTGGTGTAGAAGTTTAAAAATAATCAATTTTTTTTCTATATTTTCAAATTTTAACCATTTAAAATTATATCTACGAAAGGATTTTTCAAGATTCAAATTATTTTCGGAGATATAGGTATTTTGCTGACCCGGCATCCAAACTGGCTCGGCCGGAACTAATCGAACAGAAGACATCAGGGATTCTCCGTCTACCTGAATCCATATTTCTCAATTTTTACTATTTTTAAAAAATTCAAAAATGTCAAAAAAAGTGGTACAAAAATGTTTTTTTTCTGTGCAGTCGCCATTTTGTGAAAATTTTTTTTTTCAACTTTTCCGTAGTTCCAGACATTGCGACATTACTCTAGATTGATAATTTTTTTTTTTTATTTCGGATTCCTAGGAGGGGAGGAATCGTCGGTATAGTCACGTGCTAATTTTTTGAGACCCCCCACTTCATCAGCTGCTAATTTTTTGAATTTTCAACTTTTTATATTTTTTTTATTTTGTTCTCTATTGTTGTCATGTTAATAAATATCTAATGAAAAAATGGTTGGTAAAAATATTGATTGCCTTTTTTTACGGCACTTCAAAAATGACCTGAAATTCATGCCTCTAAACCAGAATATACCCATGAAATATTTTTCAAGACAATTATATAATTTTTTGAAATGATTGCGATGTCGTAAAATGATTATCTGAATTCAATTTTGAAAATTGTATCTACAAATGGTATTACAATTGAATATTGGCTATTATTTTTATAACGAAATTTTATTTTTCCATAAAAATGCCTCTATTACAATTATATACTCGTACTTTTCAAAATGTTTGTGATGTTAAATAAGTATCTAAATTTAATTTTAAATATTACATTTACATATATTTTATTTTATTTTCGAATTAGTTTCAGAGGTTATTAATGAATTAAATATATATATATATATATATATATATATATATACAAAGGTAATTTTAAATAAAAAATATATACATCTCAGGCAAAAAACGCCAACATTATATCAACAACACTGCAATATTGCAAAATAAAGTACAAATTTTATTATTCAGGATTACTTTTGTGTTTTTTTTTTAAATTGGAATTTTCAATTTTTAATGTTATTTTTTACGATTAAAATAAAAACTATGCGTCTTATCAAAAAATAATTTAAAACAAATTTGTAACCCTTTTTTGGGTGAGTAATTTTTGTTTAATAATTTTTTTCATAGTTTGTGTTGTTTGTCCAAAAATAAAGTTTTTATTTCTACTTTTATTGTTTACGATTAAAACAAAAACTACGCCTTTCATCAGGAAAGGATTAAAAACAAATTCATAGATCTTTTCCAAGTGTTTAACTTTTGTCAATTAATTGTTTTTTGTACTTTGCGTCGTTTTTTCAAAAATTAAATTTGTTATTTTTGATATTGTTTTTCACTTTTGAAATGAAAACTATGCACTCTATTGAAAAATAAATAAAAACAAATTCGTAACTGTTTCTTAGGCAAACCACTTCCTTCTATTTGTTTTTTTCGCAGCTTGTGTCGTTTGCTTAAAAATGGATGTTTTTTTTATCTTTAGTCCAATTTTTTACGATTAAAACAAAAATGTTGTAACCTGGCAAAAAGAGAATAATAATAAATTTTAGATCCTTTTTTGTTGTATAATTTTGGTCTATTCATCTTTTTCTACGCCTTGCATAGTTCAAGCGCAAAATAGAATTCTTCATTATTTTTAATGCGATCAAAATTTGAATTCTCGATTTTTCAAGAAAATTCAACAAGTTGTTGTTATTATATTGTAGGCCTTTTAAAAGCAACGTTTTTCCTTTTTTAACTTTTACATATCGTGCGTTGTTTGGCTCAAAATTTGTACTTTCGGTTTTTTTTTAAATTTCCATAATGCTATAACTCTGATCCTTTTCTTTCATCGAAAAGGCCGTAAAGATAAGTTACTTAACTTTTCGAGCACTATAAGTAGCCTACATACAATTATTGAATTAAAAAAAAAGTATTCTGATAATTTTTATAAAATTTATCGTGCCTACAACCTACTACTTCAGAAAGACAGACAAACTGCAGACATACAAAATAAAATCGAATACTCGAATTTCGCTTCTACTATTTCAATACATTTTAGAAATTACAAATTCATGCATCTTCTTTGTCTTTTCACAGAAAAATCATCAGGTAAGCCGCCCGAAACAAGAGACTTTTTGGCAAATTTTGGGAAGAGTAACGACCATGCGAATCATCAAGGTAACACTATTGCAAATAAAATTTGAAAACAAGATTGTTTATTAATAAACAGTTGGTATAGGGTCATGAAAGGCATAAAATAATTAATAAATATGAATAGTATATTTAAAGAGCTTAAAATTTGAATAAAATTTTCAAAAAAACTTAAAAAATCTTTTACCCTCTGAAATTCATTCAAATTTTTGAAATTATTAATAATCCTACAACATTCTTTAACATGCTTTGGATGTCTTTTCAATAGCTTAAAATAACATAAGAACTTTAAACTTAAAGTTAATCAAAGTTCTCTAAGAAAACCGTTCAGATCTCTAGAAATTTTTGAAATCCCTTAAAATGTGTGAAACCCTTGAAAATTCAATGAAATCTTTTGAATTTTGTAATATCTTTTGATGTTCTTTAGAGTCTTACCAGACCTCAAAATCTTTAGACCATTTAAAATCTCGTAAAGTTTTCAAAAAGCCTTAAAATCCGTGAAAGTTCTTCGAAAAAAAATCCTTTAAAATCCCTTAAAATCCCCGAAAATGTTTTGAAATTCTTTAAAATCCTCTGAAATCTTGAAATATTGAAATTTTCCCTTGAAATATTTTACAATTTATTACATTGTTTGTCATAAGAATTTTACAAGTACTGAATACCTTTTAACCTGACTAAAATTTTTCCTAGAATTTGGTAAAATTTCATAAGATACACAAACTTTCTTAAAGACTTTCGAGAAATTTTTTGGACGTATTTGGTATTTTCAAAAAACCTTTTCGAATTTTCTCAAGAATCGTAGGAGAATGATATTTATGTAATATTAAAAAAAATAATATAACAAGGAAAAATAGTTACACGAAATTTTTGTTTTGTATTAAAAATTCAAACATTTTTGGTTAACACACCAACTACTTTATTCTTTGTTAAGCGTTCATCTTTTTTGGTCAAAAATTACACTTTCCTTTACAAACAACTCATCATTTTCTAATTTAAAATAAAATATAATTTTTAATTGTAGGACAAGAATTGCTTAATTTTTTTCAATAATTAGACATTTTTTGTAATTAGGTATTTCCTACATTGTACAAGATATGATAGTTAAAATTGAACAAGTTGAAATGTAAAATTTTCAAAACAGTTAAATGAAAGTAAAAAAAAATAATCTCTTAAAGTTAGTTCTTAAAATAAGAAATCATTACCAAATTTTCCAGGAAAAGAATATACGTTTCAATTTTTCTAAAATCTTTATAAGTTAAAAGCGAGTGCCTTAAAATCTTCGTAGGTGTTTAGAAATCTTTGAAATTCTCTGAAATTACTTGAAATATTAGGAAATATTATTGAATTTCTTAAAACCCATGTCATTATTATGATGTCAAAAGTGTAAGAGATTTCTATTTCTTTTCTAAAAATGCGAAAAATAATGTAAAAGATTTGAAAGCAAAATTTTTTAATTTTGCATGATGACAAAAATTTACAAAAAAATCAAATGAGTTTAAAGATATATAGAAAATTTTTAAAAATTCAAAAATAATTTTAAACTTAAAAAAATTTCTAAAAATTGAAAATGTTGGTTTTTAAAGATTTTGAAAAAGAATTTTAGACAGATTTTGAGAATTTTTTAAGATTTCAAAAAATAGAAAAATATTCTTAAGAATACTTGGAAAATGTTCAAGGATTTTTTATCTTGAAGAATTAATCTTAAGAATTTATTTAAATAGATTTTGAAACAGTTTAAATGATTTAACAATTTGTTAACAAAGAATCTGAAAGATTTTACGCAACTTTTTTAATTCTGAAAATTGAAAAAAAATGGAAGGAAAAATTCGAATAATTTTTGAGGGTGATTTTTCATTTTAAAAAATTAATTCGAAGACAACAAAATATAAAAACATTTTAAGACATTTTTAAAATAATCACAAAAGAATAAAATAAAATAAAATAAATAAAATTAATTTTCCCCTTTATATAACAATTTAGTTGAAATTTTTTTTTAGGTATTTTTGAAAATTCGTCTTTTTAGTGAGATTTCTAGAATCTTGAGGAAATTTTTTTATTTTTCTTTAAATCCTTGACGCTTTTGTTCGAAATCTATCAGAATCTACGTTTTAAATTTTCTGAAATCTTTAAAGTTGAAAGAGAATCCTTTGGATTTCCTCAAAATCGCCGGAAAAATTTGGAATTCTTAAACATCCTTTAAATTCATTTGGAATTTAAAAAGATGTTCTTATATTTTTTGAAATCTACGGATTTAATTGAAAATTGTCTTAAAACGCGTTGAAATTATTTGGAATTCTAGGTTAAATAAATAGAGAAAGAATATGGTTATACTTTCTTAAGACAAGCCAGTAAAATGGTCACTGGTTGAATCAGTATTTTGAGTTATCACTGGTGA
>JAUELO010049616.1:0-10120 GCA_032357855.1 Amphibolips quercusostensackenii | reverse complement strand
CAGTTACAGAATTTTTTTAATGTTCCTGATGTTGTGAAATGAGTGAATTTTTTTTTTTTTAATTATATGTACATATATTTTAATTTTTTCTGAAATTAGCTTAAAAGGTCATTATCAATTTAAATTTTCAAAAAACTATAAGGTAAAAATTAGTTGAATGCTTCAATGGAGTTACTCATTTAATGCTTTTTATGTTCTGAACTTATAACTGAATTATTGGCTGATAATTTTTTCAAAATTAATTAATTACATAAAGATTGAGTTTTAATTATTTTCTGTTAAGAAACATAAATTTATTATTCACTTCAGCGTTATATAATTGAATATTTCATTACAATTATGTAATTTTTTGAAATGTGTGTGATGTTGTGAAATGACTATCTGAATTTAATTTTCAACATTATGGACATACGTTAAAATTTTTTCTAAAACCAGTATGAAAGATTATTAAACATTTTAATTTTAAAAAAAGGCAATTCAAAATTTTTAAAAATATATAAATTGAAAATTATTTAAATGTTTTAATTAAATTGATGTTAGAGATTATTTTATTATTAGTATTTATTATCATTAAATTATCATCAATTTATTCTGTTAAAATTTAAATTTTCTGGAATAATTTAAAAAGATTATTGATAAATCAAATATTTATTGATGAAAGTTAAAATTTGAAAAAATATAAAGTACAAATTATTCAAATGTTTCAATGAAAATAACAGTTTAATTCTGTTTATGTCGTGAGCTGATTGATTGATTATTAAATGATTCTATTAAAACTTATATTTTCTGGAATTAGTTGAAAAGATTATTAATAAATTTAATTTTCATAAATGAAAGTTCAAATTTAGAAAAAATTTTTAAGTAAAAATCATATAAATATTTTAATGAACATTATAGTTTAATGCATCTTATTATTTAAATATTTGTGAAATTAAATAACATAAATTGTTTATTACTTGAAGGTTAAATAATCGAATATTGGATATAATTTGCATAATGAAAGTTTATTTATATTTAAAATAGCTTTATTCCATTTATATAATTTTTCAAATGTATATGATGTTGTGAAATGAGTCTCTGAGTTTAGATTTTAAAAATTATATGTAAATATGATTTAATTTTTTTTTAAATAAGTTCAAATTTCTATTGATAATTTAAATATTCATTAAAATATAAAGAAGAAATTATTTGAATGTTTTATTAAAAATAATTGTTTATTGATTTTTATGTTGTAAACTGATTTATCAATTACTGATTTATTTTTTACAATAATGAACTGCACAGAGATTGAGATTTAATTTTTTTGTTAAGAAACATAAATTGTTTATTCACATTGAGATCATATAATTCAATATCTAGATTATTTTTTAATTATTTAGCGATGTATTTTCGTAAGCTGTTATTTTTTTAAATTATTGTTAAGTTTAAATGCAAGTAATTTTTTAATGATTTTTTATCAACTAAATATCGGATCGGAATATAATTTTAAAAAATATGGGCAATAATTTTTTAATTATTTAGCAACGTATTTTGATACGCTGTTATTTTTCTACGAAAGTTTTTATTTTTTTGAATTAGTGTTTTAATAATTTGCCAATTTAGTGCAAAATTTAAGTTTGTTCACAATATTAAATTACATAACCTAAAAGTGTATTTTTTGTATGTAAGTTATCATAATCTTTTGCAATCCTTTAAATATTACAATTTTTAAAATAATTTTAATAATTCTTCTCAATTTTCGAATGGAAAATGAAAAAGCGAAAGTAAGTCAGAAATCCTAGGAGTGGGGGGGCGTCGGTTTGGTCTCCGCGCCATCAGCTATCAATGAATGAAGATCTACTAGATTGCAAAGGTTAGATCAGAAGGGGGGCACTCATATATTACGTTCATAAAGCTCTTAGTTTATTGATACTACTATCATCGGTGAGATAAGTATGCTAATCGAGCCATCCATCCAGGCAAAGCATCTGTTGTCAGTGCGTTACAACTGTTACAATACTTAACGATCTATATTTCTCAGTCTATTTTCAATTTTCAATTCACTTAAGTGTTCCATGAAATACTTAAGGGTTCATTTCGTTTTTCAACTTTGACCTTTAGTTTATGTAGCAATAAGTTTCCAAAGCATAAGGTCAAGAAAAAATAAAACTGCATTTAATATTGGCAACTTTTCGGACTCCGTGCGGTCCATTCGACCCTCAGACCGCACGGAGTTCAAGGGACCGCACGGAGTTCGAAGGACGGATGTATGAATTCAATCCCCTTGAGAATCTTCCTCCACTGACCTTTTCTTGGGCTTATATTTTAGGGTTGCTACAAAATCACAATCTCGAAATTTCCTGAGTTGACTGATTTTTTCCTGACCATTTCTTCGTTTTCCCTGACCATTATAAATTTTTTTTATGTATAAAAAAATCTAACACCTAGTCTATCAATAATGTGAATGCAAAACAAATTTTTGTTTCTAAATAAAATATTTTTAACGCTTTTAGTTACATTTTCAACTAAAAAAATAATTTTCAACAAATTAGTCAAGTTTTCAACCAGAGAAATGAATTCTTAACTAAAATGATGAATCTTCAACCAAAAAAATGTATTTTTAACTATAAAGTAAATTTTTAACCCAAAAAATGAATTTTCTACCAAGAAAGACCAATTTTTAACAAAGTGCATTAATTTCCAACTGTAAAAAATAAATTTTCAACCAAAAATACAGAAGTTTGATTTTCAGTTAAAAAAATTGATTTTAAACCAAAAAAAAAACAAATTTTCAACCAAATAAAAAAAATTCTGTAAGAAATAGTTCAATCTTCGCCTAAACTAATGAAATTCCGATTCAAAAAATAAATATATTTTTTTCAAATCAAATCAGTCAAATAAAACCAAAAAATACCAATTTTCAACAAGTTAGCAGAATTAAAAAAAACAGACTAATTTTTGAGCCAAAAATGAAAATTTTATCAAAAGAGTTAAATTTTCAACAAAAAACGATTTTTTGGTTAATAAAGAAAAAAAATCTTTTTGAAATTGTTGAATTTTTAAACCAAAAAGACGAATTTCCTACAAAATAGTTAGATTTTCAACCCGAAAATATGAACTTTTGACAAAAAATTGAAATGCCAATCCAACCATATAAATTTTCTACTATAATGATTGAACTTTTAAACCAAGAAAGACGAATTTGCAACAAAATAAATGATTTATTAACTAAATTAAATTAATTTTTAATCAAAAATAGAATAGTTAAATTTTCATCTAAAAAAATAATTTTTAACAAATAAATCAAATTTTCAACCAAAGAAGTGAATTTTTAGCTGAAATGATGAATTTTGAAAAAAAAATTAATGTTAACCAAATAGTTAAATTTTTAACTCAAAAGATAAGTTTTCTGCAAAAAAAAAACAAAAATAGAATAGTTTAATTTTCAGTTTAAAAAAATTATTTTCAACAAAAAAAGCATTTTTAACCAAATATGAAAAAGTGAGATTTTTAAAAAAATAATAAAATTTCAACCAAATAAAATAAATTTTCTACGAAATAGTTCAATTTTCAACTAAAGTGATAAAAGTTCGATCAAAAAAAATAAGTATACTTTTCCAATACAAAACAGTTAAATCAAACCAGAAAATACGAATTCTCGTGAAGTTAGTTGAATCCTTAATGAAAACAGACTAATTTTCAAGGCAAAAAGGAGGAACTTTCATAAAAATTGTTAAATTTTCACCAAAAAAAATTTTTTAGTCAATAAAGAAAACATTTTTTATTCAAGTTCTAAAATTTTTAATACAAAAAGAAAAATTTTCTGCAAAACAGTTTAGTTTTAAACCAGAAGATAAGAATTTTAACAAAAAATCGATTCTTCAACCATATAAATAAATTTTGAACTAAAAGAGATAAATTTTTGAAGAAAAATGGAATAGTTACATTTTCAACTAAAAAAAAAGGAATTTACAAACTATAAAAGCCTATGATTTTGACAAAATTTTTAATTATTGTTTTTAATTATTTTTTAAATTATTATTATAACTTTTTTATTTATTATTTTATTTATTTATTATTTTTTATTAGATATTGTATATTTTATTTTTATAATTATTTTATTATTTATTATTATATATTATTATATATTATATGTAGTATATATTTATTATTATTTATTTTTTATTTATTCATTTTATCATTTATTTTATTCATTCATTTTATCATTATTTTTTTAAATATTATTTTAAAATTATTATAAGCTATAAAACAAGTTTAAAATACTTTACAAATTATTTTAATTTTTAACCAAGTAAATGAACTCTGAAGTAAAATGATGATTCTTCAACAACAAATTTTTTTTTTAACCAAACAATTGAATTTTTAACCCAAGAGTGAATTTTGTTCCAAAAAAGACAAATTTTCAACAAAATAAAATAGTTCAATTTTCCGTTTAAAAAAATTAATTTTTATTTTAAAAAAATTGTTTTTCAACAAAATAGTTAACTTTTCAACTATAGAAGTGAATTTTTAATCAAAAACAGAATGTTTACATTGTCAGTAAAATAATAAATTTCCAATCAAATAAAATAAATCTCTATTTGTTAAAAATTTATTTTTTGCTTAAAAAATTAGTTTTCTTGGTAAAAAATTTGACTTTTTAGTTGAAACTTCGTTTTTTCATGTTAAATATTAATTTATTTTATTAAAAATATAGCTGTTCCGTTTTTCATCTTTATAGCTTGAAAATTCTACTCTTTGGTTGAAAATTTAATTATTTTGTTGAAAATTCGTTTTTTTATGTTAAGTATTAATTCATTTTATTGAAAATATAACTGTTACATTTTCCATCTTTGTACATATAAGTTGAAAATTGTACTCTTTGGTTAAAAATTTAATTATTTTTTTGAAAATTCATTTTCTTATGTTAAACAGTCATTTATTTTATTGAAAATATTAATATTAATATTATAACCTATTCTTTTTTTTTTTTGTTGAAATATCAACTATTACATTTTTCGTTCAAAATAATTATTTTCTAGTTAAAAATTCAAACATTCAGTTGAATGTTGAACCATTTTCATGAAAAATAATTTTTTTGGTAGAAGATTCATCTCTTTAGTTCAAAACTAAACTGTTTTGTTGAAACATTGTTTTTTGGTTGGAAATTAATTTTTTCAAGTGAAAATTTAATTATGCCATTTTTGTTGAATATTAAGCTTTTTTAGTTGAAAATTTAACTATTTGGATAAAAAGTTGTCATTTTTGGATCAATTTAACTTTTTTTTCAAATTTAAAATAACAATCTATTTGGTTTGAATATGGACTATTACATTTTTTCTCGAAAATTCATCTTTTTTAGTTAGGAATTCAACTATTTTGGCGAAAGTTCATTTTCTTACGTAGAATTGTGATAGTTTTGATTGAAAATTCATTTTTTTTAGTGAAGGATTCAACTATTTTGTCCAAAATTTATATTTTTTTATTGAATTTCACTGTTCTGTTAAACTACTTTCTTCAAAAATAATTTTTTTGGTGGAAGATTCATCTCTTTAGCTTAGAATTTAACTATTTTGTTGAAACACTTTTTTTCATGAAAATTAATTTTGTCATATGAAAATTTAATTATGCCATTTCTCGTTGAATATTATTATTATTATGATTTTTCAGCAAAACAAAATTATTATTATTAATTATTTGGTTGAAATTTTATGTATATTTGTAAAGCTGAACCACTTTCTTGAAAAATAATTTTTTTGTTTGAAGATTCATTTCTTTCGTTAGAAATTAAACTATTTTGTTAAAACATCTTTTTTTTATTTATTTTTTGACAGATTATTAAACTATTCTATTTTTGGTTAATATTGATATTTTTTGTTTGAAAAGTCAACTATTTTTTTGAAAATTCATGCTTTTTGAAGTCATCTTTTCTTATTTCATTCTACTGTTTTTTTACATAAAATTAAATTTTTTTTGAGTGAAATATTAATTATTATATTTTTTGTTTAAAATTAATTTTTTTTATCATCAATAATTATTTTGTTTGAAGATTCATCTCTCTAGTTAAAAATTTTACTATTTGGTTGAAAATTCGTTTTTTTTTTGGCTAAATATTACTTTTTTAAATAAAATTCTAACTATTTGGTTAAAAATTCAAAATTTCGGTAAAAAATTAATCTGGCTTGGTTGAGGATTTAACTAATTTATTATGGATTCATTTATTTGTTAAAGATTCATCTTTTTCGTTAAAAGTTTTAGTATTTTGTTGAAAATTCATTTTTTTGTTGAAGACCAATTTTTGTAATTGAAAATTCGTTTGGTTAAACCTTATTTTTTGTTTGTTTGGCGATTGAACTAATGTGTAAAAAATTTATCTTTTCGACTTAAAAATTTACCTATTAGGGAAAAAATTCAAATTATTTTTTAGAAAATTCAACGGCTTGAAAATTAATCTGGTTTAGTTGAAAATTTAACTCATTTGTTCAAAATTAATTTTTTTGGTTAAATATTAATTTTTTTAATTGAAAATTCAACTCTTAATTCAAAATTTAATTTAATCAATTTTTAATCAAGTAGTTACGTTTTTAAACAAAAAGAGAAATTCTGTCAAAAAAGAAATAAAATTTCACCCAAATTATAATTTGAGGGAAAAAATGATTTTTAATATAAAATAAAATATTCCAAATAACTGTTTTTTGTTTGATTTTATTCGTCTATTAATTTTTATGCGCATATAAATATAATTTTTCTCAGATTCTTGAGAAGATTCGAAGAGATTTTTGAAAATTTCATGCATGTAAAAAAATGTAATTTTTTCATTTACAGGTTTTTACAAAATTTTATGAAAAATTTCAGTCAATTGGAATATTATTTCAAACTTTAAGAAATTCGGAGGAAATTAAGAAATATTTTATAAATTTTTTAAAATTTATCAAAGTTTTAAAATATTTTTAATCGCTTCAAAACTTGTTTTATTCCAAAATATCATTTAAACTGATTTAAATTATTCCTATAATTTTTTTAAATCTTTAAAAATTAAAAAATTGATTTTCAATCTTTCAGGTATAGAAATCTTCTGAAATGTTTTAATATCTTTTTAAGTTTTGTCTAAAAATTATTATTTTTCAATACAATGCCATTAAAAGTTTTCCCAGTGATCTTAAAAAAATGTTTTTTATTTTCTTGAAATTTTTTAAACTTCTTTAAAAGCTTTGAGATTTTTTTGAAAGCATCACAAATTTACACGTTTTAAAAAATTTTTAGAAAACTTTTCCGATTATTTTGTAATATTCTAAAAACTTTTAGAATTTCTAAATATCTTAAAATTATTCGAATTCTTACAACATTTTTCTTTTAATTCTGAAAAGTTAAAAAAATTGCCTTAAAATATTCCACATTCCGTTTTGCCAATTTTTGAAATATTTTAAAATCTTTATGTATATTCTCTTAAAATTAATTTTTCAAAATAAAGAAATCAGTTTAAATTTTCTCTGGAATTTCAAGAAAATTCTTATATTATCGTGAAACGTTTCAAAATTTTTAAAAAGCTTTAGAATTTTATTTCGAAATTTTTACAAATCTACAGTTTGATTTAACTTGATTAAAATCTGTTCAAGTTTTCAATTAATGTTGAAAGCTTTAGAAACTTTTCAATATCTTTTGAACTTTCTTAAAATCCTGAAAATTAAAACAGTTTTCTTCAGATTTTCCAGATTATTTTTTGACATATTTTTTAATTTTCAGAACCTGAAACTTATCTTTTGAAATAGAACCTAAATTGTAAAAAATTTTTCTCACAAATTTTGTTTTCGGAACCGGTAATTTTTTTGTATATAATTTTATTTTTTCCATCTCTAGAAAAATATTAAGAACAGAATTATTTTTTAATATTAAAAAATCATTTGCAATTAAAAATTTCTGTTGCATCATCAGTATTTCGAGACATTTTAAAATAAATGTTATCATTAAATAAAATTACTTTATTGGGAAACCTCCCTACAGTGGATAATGCAACCTACTGTGGATAATCATTAATTAAGTACACAATTTCAAAAACAAAAAATTAATTTTAATTCACTAAGACGCATAGCGTGTTAACTATTAATTAAATTAAATTAATTATTTGACATATATAACTATTTTTAATTGATGATTATCCACTGTAGGTTACATTATCCACTGTAGGCAGGTTTCTCCTGAAAAAAAAAAATTCTGGGTTCTCACCAGTGTAATTTTACTTAAAATCCGATATTAGATAAAACTGGCAGCTTAGTCGCTCAAAAGAATATTTGCTCTTTGACCCTTCTTCACTTGGTACTACTTACTTTATCCAAGTTTCATACAAGAAATTGAGCTCGTTTCGCAAAAAAATTATCTCACTTAATGCGTAATTCAAAATTGAAATTCTAACAAAACCCTTGGCCGCTTTAGAAAGCGTGGAGAAAGTTCTCTTTAATATGTCAATGTTTTGTACTCGAGGCAAATCGATACAGAAACGACAATCTTGTTGCGGATTCACGTTCTGCCAATAAACCTACTTTGTAGTCCACTAGAAAACTGTTGTTTTATTTACAGAAATCTAAAGATATGTATGCATTTTTAAATTGTTTAAATTATTTAAATATTGGTGAAAAACAACAGATAATAATCAATATTTATAGAGATATATTCCTATTTTTTGTTACTAGAACATTGTGCGCGATACATGCGCACTAGTTACTCTTTCTTTAGAGAAAATCTCGGTTTATTTTACAATATTTTGTTATAGATTTTACAAAAAATGTTATATCATTTAAGAACGTTGTATATGATTCACAGAAATTTTTTATTGTAGCGAGAACATTCTTGTAAGTTTAATATGAATGACATTTTTTTTTTAATTTACTTACAATGCTTTAAAATTAGCAGACTATTTTCCTCATTAATAGCATATGACTCGCCGCGTGCATAATAATCCGACAACGTACTTTTAATATATTTTTTTCAATTCAGAAAACATAAAAGATACATAAATAAAAGTATTTTCAGATTAATTATTCCTCAAAGGTAAATTAAATTAAATTTTTTACTATTTGAATTTGATTCGAATTTTTAATAAGATATTTACTACGTTTTCTGAGCATACGGGTTACATAAATGTTTTTAATTACTTTATTTTTATATCAACTGCAATTCAAAATCTATAATATAACATATTATTCAATAAAAAGAGACTCATACAACAGTACTCGTATGTTAATTTATATTTTACGTGAGCACAAGTAACTTTATTGTTAAATAACAGTCAAACTATAATTTTTACATTAAATCAAAAATGATTATTTTTCTATATTTTCATCTTGATCTTGTAATACAAAAGTTTTACTTTAATACTTGACACATAGAGGGTTTCCATATTTATTAAGATAGATACCTTTTATTTTTATTTTATTTTATGGTTGAATAGAAGTCGAGTTTCTGATAAAAAAATTTTCTAATGCGCAAAACATGCATTAAAATTCGCAATCATAAAAACAGACTTCCAAAAACTACCTCACTTTACGGCTCATTAGAGACAAAGTAAATAACCAAAAATGAAAAAAAGGAGAAAAAGGGAATAAGTCAACCAAAAACCAACCTCTCACTTTTTCTTTTTTCCGTCTGTTTTATTCTTCCAGGGGAACCAACATGTTTCAAGGTCAATTCAGACCTCCTCATCAAGGAAATTATTTATAGGATAACTAAGGGTATAAAATACAAATTATATGTGTAAAACATATAAATAACGTACACAAAACATATATATATATATATGCATATATATATATATATACATAAATATGTATAAAAGCACATATGCATATATGCATACACACATACGTACATACATACACGCATACACATAACAACCGTACACACACGTACAAACATACATGTACAAAACATACATGTGCATAGATATACATATATTGAAACATATACATTTTCCTGAAATAAAAAATATTGTTAATAGAAAAAATTCCAATAAGGTCTCATATGATAATTAAAAAAAAAAGATTTTTTTATAAAAAACCGAGAACCCTATTGAAATCATGCCCATGTGTTGTTATATGCCTTGAAAGGACTGAATGATACCTAGAACTTCTGTGGAAATTATTTTAAT
>JAUELO010049609.1:0-10120 GCA_032357855.1 Amphibolips quercusostensackenii | reverse complement strand
TCTGGTTCCGTCTTACAAGATAGACAAAAATTATAACTGGAAAGGCTTGGATTAGTCTTCAACCAAGTCAAAACCAAGACCAAATATTTTTACCCGGGTTGGCTTGTTGTGTTTGCTTTCACTCTTTACAATCAATCTGGTTTTTGTATAAATGACGGAGGATTCTTATTATTTTTCCGCTAGTGCCTAAAGTGTAGAGCTTATCCCAGAGAAAGCTGTGATTAATTGAGTCAAAAAGGTGCCTAAGATCTACAAAAACCATAAAAGCGCATTTTTCACTAGAACCTGTGTAAATGTTAATTACTGATGCTAAACTGAAAAGGTGGTTTTGTGTACCTCTTCCCTTTCTGAAGCTGGCTTGCTCCTCCGGAATAATACCGTTTTCCTCGGCATAACTTGAAATTTGATTATCAAGCATTGCAGTGAAAAGTTTAGTTTCTTGAAATAAGAAGAGCTATGCCTCTGTATTTATACGGATCATTTTTATCCTTTTTTTGTGCAACATGAACATTTCTGCTAGCGATCATTTTTCAGGAACAATTTCCGTGTTTTGAACTACATTGAAAAGATTAAGCAAATAATGTTCCTAAGGTTGGTGGTAAAATTTTTGAAATTCTATTGTTGATTCTGTTTGTGCCAGGGAATTAATTATTTGTACAGTTCTTAAAGCAGCTATTCAGTTCATTCAACGTAAAATCTGTATCAAAGTACGGGTGTTAGATAAAAACAAAGAAAAAGATAACAATTTTCTACTGGGATAAGCTCTTCCGTAAAATCACTTTCATGCTGCTACATCGAGTCCATTTCTATACAGTTTTTTGCTTTCGATTTTTTTACTGTCTTCGAGAACTTCCGACTATCATATACATTAAACACACTATAAGAAAAATCATGGTGAATTTTCCATACATGTATGGAAAGTTTTTAACCCATACAAGATATGGAAGTCTTTCTATACTTATGTATGGAATATTTGCCACACACAGCATAGTAATTTTCCCATACAAGATTGGCCTTTTTCCATACATATAAATGGGAAATACACAATATAAAGTACGTAATTTTGCTATATTTTATTAGTATTTCTCCCTTACTTGTGTGTGGTAAATTTGACACACAGACACTAATTTTCATACATTAAATTGGTACTTTTCCATACTTGTGTATGGGAAATGTGCAATAAGTTGGTACTACTTTTAGTATACCAAATTTGTATTTTTTCCATTTACGTACGATGTTGCTAATTAAAAAACACAGGTTGGGACAAATCACTTATTATAACAAATACTATACGGAATATTTACTTAAAAGTCTAATCTTTTTTGTTTTTCTCCAGCTTATCCATTATCTTTTGAACCTGCGAGTTTATCGTGTGCAGGTTCCTCCTCGCTTTCTTGCCCCTCTTATGAACAGATAAAGTTTAAATCTTTGAAATCTTTGCGTAATCTTTGACATCTTTGTGCAGTATTTGAAATTTTTGTGACGTATTTAAAGTCTTTGTAAAAACTTTGAAATTCTTGTACAATATTTGGAATCTTTGTGAAATATTTGAAATCTTTGTGAAATCCTTGCAATCTTGAAAATCTGCGAAATTTGAAATCTTTCAAATACTTTTAAATTTGTGAAATCTCTGTGAAATATGTGAATTATCGGTAAATCTTTTAAATTATTTTTAAATCTTTGAAATTTTTTAAAATCCTTGCAATCTTGGACATCTGTGCGAAATCTTTGGAACCCTTTTAAATCTTTGAAATCTTCAAAATCGTTCGAAAACTTTAGAATCTTTATAAAATATTAAGTATTTTCGGAAATTTATAAAATCATTAAAAATCTTAAAATCTTTGTTTTAAACCTTTGACTTCTTCGGAAATTTTTCAAAACATTAAAAATTATTTTAAATCTTTGAAACCTCTCTGAAATATTTTTAATCCAAGAAAATCTCTGAAATCATTTAAAATCATTAAAATTTTTGTGAAATGTTACAATTTTTTGTGAAATCTTTGTAAAATCCTTGCAATTTTAACCATCTGCGAAATCTCTCAAATATTCTAAAATCTTTCAAATTTTTTTAAATCCTTATGAAATCCTTGCGAAATTCTTGATATATTCTAAAACCTGACAAATTTTTGTAATCTTCAGAACTCCTATGAATTTCGTAAATCTTCTGATACCATTTAAAAAATTTTTGATAACTTGAAATGTTTTAAATCTCTGTGAAATATGTGAAATCTTTAAAATCATTAAAAATTTTTGTGAAAACTTTAAAGTCTTTATTAAATATTTGAAATCTTTGTAAAGTTCTCGCGATCTTCGACATATATGCGAAATCTTTGAAATCTCTTAAAATCCTTAAAATCCTTGAAATATGTAAAATCATTTAAAATTTCAAAAATCGTTGTGAAATATTTGAAATTTTCGAAAATCTGTAAAATCATTTAAAGTGCTTAAAACCTTTGTGAAATCCCTGCCATTTCTGTAAAATATTTAAAATCGTGTTGAAATATTAAAATTTTTTGTGAAATATTTAAAATCTTTGTGAAATTCTTGCAAACTTGAAAATCTATGCGATGTCTTTGAAATCTTTTGAACTATTTAAAAAATTTTACAAACCTTGTAAAATTTTTAAAATTATTTGAAACCTTTAAAATTTTTGTGAAATCCTTGCAACCTTAGAAACGTGTGCGAAATACTTGAAATATTTTAAACTCTTTAAGATCTTTAAAATCTCCTGATATCTTTCGAAATATTTAGTCATCTTAAGTCTTTGAAATCTCTGTGAAATGTTTGAAATCTTCAAAAATCTTTAAAATCATTTGAACTCTTTTAAAGCTTTAAAATTTTCTAAAATCTTTTAAAATATTTAAAAATATTGAAATTTTTCTAAAATCTTTGCAATGCTAGAAATCTTTTGTTTTCTATTAAATCTTCTAAAATCTTTAAAATTATTTAAAATCATTGAAATCTCTGTGCAATATTCGAAATCTTCAAAAATTTCTGTAATAATTTAAAATCTTTGAATTGTTTATGAAATGTGTAAAATATTTTTGAAATCTTTGTGAGTCATAATTTTTAAATTATCTTACCATTGTATGCATTCCAAACACTTAAAGTTAACTCAATATGTGTAGCCGTAAACGTGATAGGAGAGGAAGAAGCACAAAAAACCTTTCAAGATGTTTTTAGGTCTCAAGATTTCTTCTTTTCCAGAAAAATCTAAGCTAGTGGCAGCTTCTTTAAACAGAGAATTTCCTGCAAACAGAAACAAATTTTACGATAAGAAAAATACCGCGCGATTGATAGAAATGCCTAAGACAATATCTCAGACGTATAAAAAGCGAACCATTTACAATAAGAATGGGGCGATTTATGTTCTTCGAAATCTCCCTCGCTCCATCGTTTGTGAATGTACCTATAAATAGTAAAATATGTTAAAATCATCTGATCAACAGTGCATTCATTCGCGCCAGCGGAGAAAATAGCATGCTCCGGATCGCTGTGAATGAAGTAGCTTGCTTACAATAGCAACGATGCAGCAACGTAACATTAATGTTGCGCGTACGACTCAGTTATAGTATAACTATTATATGCATACTTAATTCACTTACCATGGTGTAAGCACAGCTGCTTATCTTCTTTACCGGTTCTAGCACTGCACTTTATTTTAGTGAAAAAACAACTCACTACTTTTTTTTTTTCATTGCACTTGCGATAATGTTTCCTGATTTCATAGACGCTACAATTAGGTTATGGTTCACTCCGTTATTCTGCAATAACCATGGTTACAGCGCATGCGCGCTTTACTGCGCATTACCGTTTGCTTCTAGATTTGAACTTTTTCCATACCAGTGTATAGAACTCTTCCAAGGGTATGGAAAATCTTCAAGCGAGTAATGAAAAAGCTCTATACTTGTATGGGATATTTAAAAGTATGAAAGAAGTGCCATACTATCGTATGGAAAAATACAATTATTTTTACCGTGCAGTGATATTATTATTGAGATGCGATGGTCATTCTTAGCCAGTTTTCTTGTTAAATTGTACTTGTCTCGGCTATACAAATACTTATACAATAAAAACTGGTTATTATTGCTTCGCATATCCTTCCTATATGCTTTTCACGTTTCAATTTTTCCAATTATTGTATTCTTCGTTTAACCATGCTTTTTTGGGCGCACACACCTAGCCCCCTATGTAAACCTGTTTATAATTATTTCGATTCCTAGGAAGTGTGTTGAAATGTGACAAGATTGTTGTTCAAATCACTACTACTATTATTATTGAAATATAGATTTGTTTATGAGATAAGATGTGCGTGAAATTAATATAATTTAATTTTGTTCTACTTAAGCTTTTCAACGTACGTAGTCTCCCTAGGGCTTATTTTTCTTTTTGTTTTTAATAATTCTTCAGCTTTTTTTGCGAGTATTGCTATCATATGATCAAATTTTTCTATAATAAGACATTTGAAAAGGTCATGGACCATGTCTAATGTGTTCATACTGGCCCAAAAGAGATCGGTCACATGCTTTCCGTAACAACTCTGCCTCATTTTGAAATTATATTCATCAAGAGACAATCTTTCACTAAACATGCCATTCGAGAAATATAAATCCTTGTCAAGAGAATTCAGGTTATGTAATCTCGCATTAAAATCCCCTGCTACTAAAAAATAAATATTTTTAGAATATTTTTCAGTCAGATTAGCTAAAATTTTGTTTAAATATCCCACGCAGATTTCCGTGTTTGCTATCGAGGACCAGTTAAAATTACCAACTATTAGTGTTTTATCAGGAAGTTCTAGCTTAATCAAGATCCAAAGATTTGAGATATCTCTAATTATGTAGCTGATAGAAAATATCCTTTTTATTGAGTGTGATTGGACCTCCGCTGCTCCACCTTTTACTAAATTCCTTGTCGCACAACTAGGAAACATTAAATAATCGGCAAGAAAGTTTCAAAGTCTAAAAGAATCTATCGTCAGCCACGTGACGCCAAACATATGATTACTTTACTAGTTGTACATTCAACTTGTTTATTATCAAAGGTCTAAAAGTTACCGAATCCTCCGATATTTCATAAGCAGATGCTCTGGAGATGTTGACATTTAGAAGACGCTAGATGAGAATTGGTTTCATGAACATCTCTTCTAATTTTGATAAGTTCCCTTCTGGAAGTATGTTCATCATGCTGATAGTAATTTCTGCGAGGCCTTCTTCGGCTGTTACTGGCAATCTTTTTGCAGCTGTAGTACTGCCCTTTAGCGAGTCATGCAGCTTCAATTTCTCGAGCTTCATCA
This sequence comes from Amphibolips quercusostensackenii, assembly GCA_032357855.1. Lineage (NCBI taxonomy): Eukaryota > Metazoa > Arthropoda > Insecta > Hymenoptera > Cynipidae > Amphibolips > Amphibolips quercusostensackenii. The sequence continues at coordinate 4,824 of JAUELO010049609.1, read as the reverse complement.
TCTTGACAGCTTTTATGCTTCTTTGATTGACCACTCCTTTTTTTGGGTGTATGCACATAGAACCATCTTCCGCTTTCTGACTTTGGATAGGTTGTCCTCACTCTTTCTCTTGTATACAGTTTTATCATCTGCTGTTGCCTGGCTCTTGTTCACCCTGATTGGGTTGCTCGTTGTATTCGAAGTGACTGGGATAGGCGCCAGAAGATCCTCTAGTTTCATAGATTCAATTTCTTCGAGCATATAAGATTTTTTCTTAATTCAGATTACACTATTCCTCACTCGCACCTGGGTTTCTACCTTCTTCAATTGGGTTAAAATCGGACCACATTGACTGTAGAGTGCTTGAATGCCTTAGTTTACATAATTATTAATATAGATGTTGTTCCCTTTTAGTTTAGAGCGATTTTTCATGACGACACTTTTATCAAAGCCCTCTTGTGAATACGAATAGTACTGGTTATTATGATCTATACTTGGCCTCCACATTCTTTTCAGCTGATAGACGATGTTGATGGCTATTGTGATTCCCAGTTTCTTTTTTAGGATACGTTGGATAGTGTTGAATAGAGAGATTTGTGTTTCCTGAATGGTTTCGGATAAACCATAGATGACATTGTTTCTTCATATAATGTAACCAATATTTCTGTGCTGTCTTGAAGCCTGGCCACTTAGTGTATCGCAAGTGACTTTGATTTTCTTTATGCTCTTTGTTTTATGCTTTTCTGTGTTTTTTACAAATTTCTGCTGAGTAATGACCCATTCATTTTTCAACCACTCTTTCTGTATCTGTTGTAATATAAGCCTGGAGTATTTTCAGGAATTTTATGAGGGAATCCACTGTTATGTATTTATCAATGTTTGCTTTTTCTATTGTTAATAAATGCACGTTTCAGAGTGTTAGTGTGTTTTGAATGGGCATGCCCATGTTATGCTGATTCTATCTTGATACTTATAAACACCAAGAGTACACAACACAGCGGAACTCGATACAGTATGACTCATTTGATTTTCAAATTACGCATGTTCGAAAGATTTCTGCCAATAAATTTTTAATCACTCTGCAAATTTTGCAGCATGTTATATAGTTCTAACGAGCACAAAAAACTGCACACGTGAGTATAGGTTTTACAACACAATCACTATACAGCCGTCGGTAATTCCAGACATTTGCGAAGCGTGCGAAAACACGTTAACTAACCTCGGAGGACTACTTTGCTCTTCTTTTTTTTAATAGAAAGTAATTCTGTTTGATTAATAAATCAGTTTTGTGAAATAAGATCTAACTGTTTCATTAACGATTGCACAGGAATCGCTTTTAGTTTAAAATTTAATTATTTGGTTGACAATGAACTTTTTTGTTAAAAATTAATATTTTTTTGTTTTAAAATTTAACTGTTTTGTCGAAAAATCGTCATTTAGCTTAAGGAAGTATATTCGGTACGTAGCAAGTCAGTCAAGAGAACGCTTCGACTTCTTTTTGACTCACACAGTCACAGTCATAAGCTTGGCAACGTCGCGCTTCTCATAACGTGTGCTATTCGAAATTCGACCACAAACTAGAGCACGTGGAGCAGACGCGACGTTGACACATTTTCAGTTCGCTGATGTCAGTCATACATTTACGGTATAAATAATTTTTTTCTACTCTCATATGATCTGAATGATACTTTTCAAAGCAGATATGGATTTGGAAAAACATTCTATATATCTCAAAATTATTTTAGAATTTTTTCATTTTTCAATCTTTTTATGTACTACAAAAAGTGCGTCTTCTCATAAGATCACATGTTATTTTCAATCTTTGGTTTTTTGATTATGAAGCTCTAAAAAGTTCCAATATTTCAACCAGAGCTTCAGTGCATTTTAATTTAACTGTCATTTGAATATCAAACAATTGTGATTTGTTATTCTATTACCGAGGGTACTCCCTTAAGAATTCAACTCTTTTGTTGAAAATTCGTATTCTTTATTTAAAATTCTATCATTTTGCCATCAAAATTTACGTTTTTTTAAAAAGTAACCTTTTGGCTGAAAATTCAGAATTTTGGCTAGAATGTTATATTCTTTTGTAGAAAATTTGAAATTTTTTTCTCTTATAAATGAAAACTCTTTCTTGGTTAAAAATTTATCTCTTCTGATATAAATTTTATCTTCTTTTGATTAAAAGTGCATTTTTTTGGCTAAAAATTAATCTTTTATGAATGTTGCAATTGTTGCAAATTTGTCCTTTTTATTTAAAATTGAAATAATTTCACAGTTAAAATATCAACTATTTTATTTTTTGTTAAAAATTTATATTTTTAATTTCTTCTGAAAAATTCGTCTTCTTGCGTTGAAGATTCAACTATTTGGTTGAAAATACGCTGTTTTTGGTTGAATTTAAATTCTTTTATCAATTTATTGACCATTTAGGTCAAAAGTCAACTTTTTAGGTTGAGAATTAAACTATTTTGTTAAAAATTCATTTTTTTTGTTTAAAAATTATTGTTCTTTTGTTTGAAAATTAATTTTCTAGGCTAAAAATTTAACTGTTCCATTATTAATTAAAAATTTATTGTTTTTGGTTAATAATTGACCTAATAGGCTGACAAGTTAATTTTTTGTTGGCAATTAACTTTTTTGTTGAAAATGAATATTTTTGGGTAGAAAAGTAAACTCTTTTGTAGATAATTAAAATTTTTTTCTCTTAAATGCTTAATTAAGGATTCTACTATTTCGTAGAAAAATTGTCTTTTTGGCTGTATCAAAATGTTTTTCATTTCAAATTAAGTCTTTTGCAGTTGGAATATCAACTATTATATTTTTCTTTAAAAATTCATTCTTTTTATTGGGAATTTATGTTTTCGGTAGACAAGTCAAAAATGTATGTATTTTTTTTTGAATTAACTCATTTGGGTAAAAATGCAACTGATTTTTGAAAATTTTTCCCTTTCACTTGAAAGTTCAACTATTTAATTGTAAATGTAACTGTTTGGCTTATAATTAATTTATTAGGTTCTTGAAAATTCAAATATTGAATTAAAAATTAATCTTTTTAAGCTGAAAATTCAACTTTGTGGTTAAAAGTTCAAAAATGTTGTTACAAATTCAACTGTTTGGTTTCATATTTGTTGAAAATTTGATTTTTTTTTAAAGTTCAATTGTTTGCTTAAAAATTGGTCCCTTTTGCTGCAAAGTTTATTTATTTGATTGTGAATGCAAGTATGGTCTAAAATTAAGTTTTGTATTTTTTTTTTACTTAAACTATTTGAATGAAAGATCATCTTCCTTGGTTAAAAATTCATCTTTACGGATTTGAAAGTTAACTGTCTTCTGAAACATTCGAATTTTAAGCTTGAAAATTTAAATTTTTTATTAAAAATTTTGGACGACTAAAAAATTCCGACAAAGAAATTCCCAAATTCAAAAGTTTAGAAATGATAAAATTTCCGAATGATGAAATTCCTAAATAATTAAATTCCCGTATTGAAACATTTTCGAATAATAAAAGTTCCGAATAATGAAATTCCCGAATTAAAAAAATCCTGAAAATTAAATTCCTGAATTGAAAAGTTTTCGAATAATAAAAGTTCCGAACAATAAAGGCATAAATAAAAAATCCCAAAAAATTAAATTCCCGAATTGGAAAATTCACGAAAAATAAAATTCGCAAGTAATGGAATACCCGGATTGGACGATTTTTGAATAATAAAATTTTTGAATAATATAATCTCCGAATTGTCAAATTCCCGAATAATAAAATACCTGAATAATAAAATTCTAAAATAATAAAATGTCTGAATAATAAAATTCTCAAATTGAAAAATTTTTGAATAATAAAATTCTCGAGAGGTTTATAATATTACCAAATTGAAAAATTCTTGAATAATAAAATTTCCGACAGAAAATTGCCAAATTATAAAACATCCAATCTAGAAAATTCCCAGATAATAAAAATTTTTAAATAATAAAATTCTAGAAAATTTTATAAAATTACCAAATTGGGAAATTTCCAAATAATAATGTTCCCAAATATTAAAATTCCCGAATAATAGAAGTCCCAAGTAATAAAATTCCGAAATTGGCAAATTTTCAAATAATAAAATTCGCGAACGGTTTTATAATATTACCAAATCGGAAAATATCCGAACAATAAAATACCAGACAGAAAATTGCTGAATTATAAAATACCCAAACAAGAAATTTCCAGAATAATAAAATTCCTGAATAATAAAGGCACGGCTGAAAAATCTTAAAAAATAAAATTCCCGGCAATGTAAAATTCTTGAATGATAAAATTCACGAATAATACAATTTCCGAATAATGAAATTCCCAAAATAAAAAATTTCTGCATGATAAAATTCCCGAATTAGGAGATTCTAATTATTTTATATTAAATTTATAATAAATTATTAAAATTCCCAAATAATATAATTCCAGAATTGGAAAATTCCCGAATAATAGAATTCCCGGGTGGTATTAATTCACCAAAGTGGAAAATCCCCTAATAATAAAATTCCTGACTGAAAATTGCTAAACTATAAAATATTTGAACTAAAAAATTCACAAGTAATAAAATTTCTGAATAATAAAGGCGCGGCTGAAAAATCCCAAAAAATAAAGTTCCCGGCAATGTAAAATTCTTGGATGATAAAATTCACGAATAATACAATTTCCAAATAATGAAATTCCAAAATAAAAAAATTTCTGAATGATAAAATTCTCCAATTAGGAAATTCTAATTATTTTATATTAAATTTATATTGAATTATTTTTTAATAAATAATGAAATTCCCAAATAATAAAATTTCAGAATTGGAAAATTTCCGAATAATAGAATTCCC
>JAUELO010049608.1:0-30483 GCA_032357855.1 Amphibolips quercusostensackenii | reverse complement strand
TTTTGCAAAGTATATAATAATGATAAGTGAAATCTTGGATTTGACTTTTGATCGACGATAGTTGACTCAATATGGTTCCAACATCTGCTGTAGAAGTGGCAAAGTCCAGCGATGGATAAATCGGAAAAAAATATTTGGTCCTTCGAGCCGGATCGAATCCAGCAGATTTAGAGAAAATCATCCTGAATTTCTGAAAAATGATATGTCGAATTTTCAACAAGCAGTGGTAACATTATTTCTATAATTATAAAAGGCAGAGTGATGCCTTTGAGCCAAATATTCCGGATTTTAAAGTATCTCTTTCTGCACATTTATTGTCAACGCAATAAAATTCTTTAGAATCCTAAAAATTTCTGAACAATTCATGATAATTTTTAAATATTTCTAGACAATGGTAAAAAATTTAGGATGTATCCTAAAGAATTTTAAAGAATTCAAAAGAATTATAAGGAATTCTGAAGAATTCTGTAGAATTCTAAAGAATTTTAATGAATTCTATGGTATTCTAAGGAATTCTATGGTATTCTAAGAAATTTCAAACAAATTATAAAAACTTTAAAAAACTCTGAATAACGTATTGTAAATCCCAAATATTTTTACAAAATGAGAAAGATTTTAAGATGAATTTCAAAGAATTGTAAAGAATTCAAAAAAATGTTATGATGAATCGTGAAGAATTAAAAAGAACATAAGATGAATTCTAAAGAATTATGAAAAATTCTAAAGCATTTTAAAGAATTCTAAAGAACTACAAAGAGTTAATAATAAAGCCCAAAACGTTATGAAATTTCTAAGAATTTGTGATAAAATCAAAAGAATTATAAATATTTTCAAACAATTTATGATGAATCATAAAAGAGTCTAAAATATTATAAAGAATTTACAATAAATTCCTAAAAATTTCAATATAATTTATTATGAATCCTAAACAATTGTTTATAATTCGAAAGAATTTCTGATGAATTTTAGAAAATTGAAAAAAATCCAAAGAATTATTATGAATACTAAAAAATTACGATGAATTAAAAAAAATTCTGGAAAATTCAAAGAAATTATAATGAATTTTGAAGATCTCTAAAGAATTCCAAGTAATTCTGATGAGTTTTAAGGATTTTAAAGAATTCTAAAGAATTTTAAAGAATGCTTAATAATTTTGAATAATTCTGAAGAATTTCCAAGAATTCTGAAATATTACAGAAAATTGGAAAGAATTTAAAAGAATTCTAAAAGAATTTTGAAGAATTTCAAAAAATTTAACGAATTTCAAATAGTTCTAAAGAATTCCAGAGAATTTTAGTTTTTTGTTAGACTAGTCATCCCGAATTTCGGGACAAGACACTTCGATTAAAGAATTTTAAAGAATTTTAAGAAATTTCTAAGAATTCTAAAGTAGTTTAAAAAATCCTAAAGAATTCTGTAGAATTCTCGAAAAACTCTACAGTACTCTAAGAAATTCTAAAGTATTCTAAGGAATTTCAAAAAAAATTCTAAACTTAAAAAAATTCTTAAAAAAAGTATTGTAAATTCCAAATATATAAAAAATATTACAAAGAATTTGAGATAAATTTCAAAGAATTGTAAAGAATTCAAAAGAATTAATGATGAATTCCAAAGAATTGTAAAGAATTTATTATGAATTCTACAGAATTCTAAACAATTTCAAAAAACTTAAAAAAATATATTATGAGTCGTGAAGAATTACAAAGAACATGAAATGAATTCTAAAGAATTCTGAAAAATTCTAAAGCATTTTAAAGAATTCTAAAAAGCTAAAAAGAATATATGATAAATCCCAAAACGTTCTAAAAAATTTCTGAGAATTTGCAATTAAATCTAAAGAACTCTACATATCTTCTAACAATTAATGATGAATCATAAAGAATATTAAAAAATTGCAAAGAGTTTATGATGAATCATGAAAGAGTCTAAAATATTCTAAAGAATTTACGATAAATTCCAAAAAAATCCAATAGAATTTATTATGAATTCTAAACAATTGTTCATAATTCGAAAGAATTTCTGATGAATTCTAGAAAATTAAAGAAATTCAAAGAATTATAAAGAATTCTAATAATTCATGATAAATTAAAAAAAATCAAAGAAATTATAATGAATTTTGAAGAACTTTAAAGAATTCCAAGTAATTCTGATGAGTTTTAAGGATTTTAGAGAACTCCAAAGAATTTTAAAGAATCCTAAATAATTCTAAATAATTCTGAAGAATTCCCAAGTATTTTGAAATAATAAAACAAAATGAAAAAAATTCGAAAGAATCCTAAAAGAATTTGGAAGTATTTCGAAGAATTTGAAGGAATTTCAAATAGTTCTATAAAATTCTAGAGAATTTTAATTTGTTATTAATTCAGAAGAATTTTAAAGAATTTTTAAATTAAAAAATATATTAAAGAATTGCGAAGAATTCTAAGGAATTTCCAAAAAATTCTGAAGTAGTTCAAAAAATCGTGAAGAATTCTGTAGAATTCTCAAGAATTCTAATGATAGTATTCTAAGTAATTCTAGAGTATTCTAAGGAATTTCAAAAAAATTTGAAAACCTTAAAAAATTCTGAAAAAAGTATTGTAAATCCTAAATATTTTTACGAAATTAATAAGAATTTATGATGCATTTTGAAGAATTACAGAGGACATAAGATGAATTTTAAGGAATTCTAAATAATTCTAAATAATTCTGAAGAATTCTCAAGAATTCTGAAATATTAAAAAAAAATTAAAAGAATTCGAAAAAATTCTAAAAGAATTTTAAAGAATTTCAAAGAATTTTAACGAATTTCAAATATTTTCAAAGAATTCTAGAGAATTTTAATTTTTTGTAATTCAAAAGAATTTCAAAGAATTTTTAAATTGAAAAATATATTAAAGAATTTTGAAAAATTCTAAGGAATTTCTAAGAATTCTAAAGTAGTTTAAGAAATCCCGAAGAATTCTGTAGAATTCTCAAGAATTCTAATGAATTCTATAGTATTCTAAGGAATTCTAGAATATTCTAAGAAATTTTAAACAAATTTTAAAAACTCTAAAAAATTCTAAATAATGTATTGTAAATCCCAAATATTTTTTAAAAATTACAAAGAATTTAAGATGAATTTCAAAGAATTGTAAAGATTTCAAAAAAAATTTATTATGATTCCAAAGAAATGTAAAGAATTTATTATAAACTCTACACATTTCTGAAGAATTTCAAAAAACTTGAAAGAATTTATTATGAATCTTAAAGAATTACAAAGAACACAAGATGAATTCTAAAGAATTCTGAAAAATTCTAAAGCATTTTAAGGAATTCCAAAAAACTAAATAGAGTTAATGATAAAGCCCAAAACGTTATGAAGAATTTCTAAGAATTTGTAATAAAATCAAAAGAATTAAAAATATTTTTAAACAATTTATGATGAATCGTAAAAAAGTCTATAATATTTTAAACAATTTACCATAAATTCCAAAAAATTCCAATAGAATTGACTATAAATTCCAAAGAATTGTTCACAATTTGAAAGAATTTCGAATGAATTCTAGAAAATTAAAGAAATTCAAAGAATTATAAAGAATTCTAAGAATTTATGATAAATTGAAAAAAATCAGAGAAATTATAATGAATTTCAAACACCTCAAAAGAATTCCAAAGAATTCTGATAAGTTTTGAAGATTTTAGAGAATTCCAAAGAATTTTAAAGAATTCTCAATAATTCTAATTAATTCTGAAGAATTTCCAAAAATTCGAAAGTATTTTTAAAAATTGAAAAGAATTCGCAAAAATTTTAAAAGATTTTTAAAGAATTTCAAAAAATTTTAACTAATTTCAAATAGTTCTGAAGAATTACAGAGAATTAAAGTTTTTTTTTATTCAAAAGAATTTCAAAGAATTGAAAATTTTGTTAAAAAATATTGAAGAATTTTTAAGGATTCTAAGGAATTTCTAAAAATTCTTAAGTAGTTCAAAAAATCCTGAAGGATTCTGTAGAATTCTCAAGAATTCTAATGAATTTCATAGTATTCTAAGGAATTTCAAACAAATTTAAAAAACTCTAAAAAATTCTGAAAAACGTATTGTAAATCCTAGATATTTTTAAAAAATGACGAAGAATTTAAGATGAATTTCAAAGAATTGTAAAGAATTCAAAACAATTAATGATGCATTCCAAAGAATTGTAAAAAATTTATTATTAATTCTACGGAATTCTAAAGAATTTCAAGAAACCTAAAAAAATTTATGATGAATTGTGAAGAATTACAAAGAACATGAGATGAATTCTAAAGAATTCTGAAAAATTCTAAAGCATTTTAAAGAATTCTAAAAAACTATAAAGAATTAATGATAAAGCCCAAAAAGTTCTGAAGAATTTCTAAGAATTTGTAATAAAATCTAAAGAATTTTAAATATTTCCAGCAATTTATGATGAATTTTGAAAAATATGAAAAGAATTACAAAGAGTTTATAATAAATCATAAAAAAGTCTAAAATATTCTAAAGAATTTACGATAAATTCCAAAAAATCCGAAAGAATTTACTATATCTTCCGAACAATTGTTCAGAATTCAAAACAATTTCTAATGAATTATAGAAAATTGAGGAAATCCAAAGAATTATAAAGAATTCTAAAAAATTATGATGAATTGAAAAAAATTCTAAAAAAATCAGAGAAATTATAATGAATTTAAAAAAAAACCCTGAAGAATTCCAAAAAATTCTGATGAGTTTCAAAGATTGTAGAAAATTTGAAATAATTTTAAAGAATTAAAAATAATTCTGAATAATTCTGAAGAATTCCCAAGAATTCTGAAATATTAAAAAAAATTGAAAAGAATTTGAAACAATTCTAAAAGAATTTTGAAGAATTTCAAAGAACTTTTAATTAAAAAATATATTAAAGAACTTTAAAGAATTCTAAGGAATTTCTAAGAATTCTAAAGTAGTTCAAAAACTCCTAAAGAATCTGTAGAATTCTCAAGAATTCTAATGAATTCTATAGTATTCAAAGGAATCCTAGAGTATTCTAAGGAATTTTAGAAAAAATTTAAAAACTTAACAAAATTCTAAAAAAAGTATTGTAAATCCTAAATAAAATAAAAAAATTACAAAGAATTTAAGATAGATTTCAAAGAATTGTAAAGAATTCAAAAGAATTTATGATGAATTCCAAAGAATTATCAGCAATCACAATGAATTCTTAGGAATTCTAAATAAGTACAAATAATTTTAAGAAATACTAGAAAATCCAAAGGTTTTGAAAGAATTCTGAAGAATTCTAAGTGATTCCATAAAATTTTAATGAATTCCAAAGAATTCTAAAGAATTCAATTAACGAAGAAATTCAATTTCTTCTTACATAATTGTATGGCAGGGATCTGGAAACGGCTTCAATTTACATTTGAAGAATTTGTAATATTCCCTTTGCAAAGTATATTATAATGATAAGCGACATCTTGGATTTGACTTTTATTCGATAATAGTTAACTCAATATGGTTCCAACATCTGCAAAGAATTCAAAGGAAGTCGTACAAATTCTGGGTGAATATAAGAAATTCTAGATAATTCATAATAAATTTTAAAAAATTAAGAAAAATCCAAAGAATTTATAATAAAATCTAAGCGTTTGTCTTGAATAAAAAAAAATTCTCAAAAAATTGTAAAAAATTCCAAAAAATTTTAAAGGATTTCAATAAATTTTCAAGAACAAATAATTCTGAAGAATTCCACATAATTCAAAATAATTATAAAGAATCCTAAGGAATACTGAAAAAATCCAAAGATCTTGCAAGTATTCTAAATAATTTTAAAGAATTTTAAAGATCTCTGAAGAATTACAACAAATTCTAAAGAATAATACAGAATTCGACAGAATTATAAATAATTTGCAGGGTTTTGAAGGATTCTGAAGAATTTTAAAGAATCTTAATAAATTTCAAAAAATTCTAACCAGTTGAAAAAATCCGAAGAAACTTATTCAAATTCGAAAGAATTTCAAATAATTTGTGAAAAATCCTCATAATCCTGAATAACTCCAAAGAATTCTAAAAAATCTTAGAGAATTTATGTCAGATTTTAAATAATTAAAAAAAATCCAAAGAATTTTTATAAATCCCCAAGCGATTATTCTGAATTCTAAAAAAATCCAAAGAATTCTAAAAAATTTTAAAAGAATTCTAAAAAATTCTAGTGTATTCCAAAGTATTTTTAAAAATTCTTAACAATTTCAAAGAATTATCAAAAATTACAGAGCATTCTAAGGAATTCTAAATAAGTACAAAAAATTAAGGAATTAAAAAAAAATCAAAGATTTTGAAAGAAATCTAAGTAATTCCATAGAATTCTAACGAACTCCAAAGAATTCTACAGAATCCTATACAATTCCAAAGAATTTTGTAGAATTCCAAAAAATTCTGATGTATTATAAAAAAATGTGTAAAGAAATGCAATTTCTACTTACATAATTGTATATCAGGGATCTGGAAACGGCCTCAGTTTACGTTTAAAGAATTTGTAATATCCCTTTTGCAAAGTATATTATAATGATAAGTGACATCTTGGATTTGACTTTTGATCGATTATACTTGAATTAATATAGTTCCAACATCGGCTGTAAAAGTGGCAAAGACCAGCGATGGATAAATTCGAAAAAAAATATTTAGTCCTTCGAGCCGGATAGAAGCCAGCGGATATAAAGAGAATCATCCTGAATATCTGAAAAAACATGTATCGAATCTTTAATCAGCGTTATTAAAATTGTTTCTATACTTATGTGAAGTCGAGTAGTACCTTCCGACAAAATTTGCCAGATTTTAGGTTTCTCTTCCTGCACATTTATTACCAGCGTAATGAAATTCTAAAGAATTCTAAAGAATTCCTACAAATTTATGATGAATTAAAAATAATTCTTAAGAGTTTCAAAGAATTTAGAATGTATTCTAAATAATTTTAAAGAATTTTTAACAATTCCAAAGAATTATAAGGAATTCTGAAGAATTCTGTGGAATTCTAAAGAATTTTAAAAACTGTACAAAATTCTGAAAAACTTATTGTAAATCCCAAATAATTCTAAAAAATTACAAAAAATTTATGATGGTTTCTGAAAAATTCCTGTTGAATTCCGAAGAATACAAGGTTAATTCCAACTACCTTTAAATTTCATCGACCACAAAATATTTTAGCATAAAAGATTAATGGTGATCTTTGTAACCCATAGAGCTTATATATCATCTCTATATATGTGCTGATCTCGCTCATACATTCTAAAGAATTTCAAAAAAGTTACGATGAATACCAAAAAATTCAAAAAAATATCAAAGAGTTAATTGTGAGTTTTAATGAATTTGCAATAAGTTCCGAAGAATTTTTAAGAATCTGAAAGAATTTATGATGGATCCCAAAAAATTTAAAAAATTTTTCAAGAATTCATAATAAATTCTAGAAAATTGTAAATCACTTCGAAGAAATCTGAGGAATTCCAAAGAATTTATGATAAATCTCAAAGAATTCCCAAAATATCAAAGAATTGAAAAGATTTCAAAAGATTTCGAGAGAGTTCTAGAGAATTTTAAAGAATTCTAAAGAAATAAAATGAATTCTAGAGAATTTTTAAGAGTTCCAAGTAATTAGAAAGAATACCAAAGAATTAAATATAAATGCCAAAGAATTGTGAAGAATCCTGAATGATTTATAAACAATCCCAAATTAATGTAAGCAATTCTAAAGAGTTTAGGGTCAATTTAAAAAAATTCAATGTATTTATGATGAATTCCAAACAATTGTAAAGAATTTATTATGAATTTCAAAAAATTCCATAGAATTTTAAGGAACTTAAAAAATTCAAGATAAATCCAAAAAAATTCTCAAGTATTCCGAAGAATTTTCAATAAAATCTAAGGAGTTCTAAACATTTTTAATCAATTAATGATAAATCATAAAGAATTTTTGAAAATTTTAAAAAAATTAAAAGAATTATTAAAAATTGTAGAGAAATCGAAAAAACTAATGATGAACTCCAAAGAATTCTAAGAGTTGATAATGAATTGCAAAAAATTCCCAGAATTTGTCAGGAGCTGCAATGAATTTTTAAAAATATCAACAACAAAAAATACAAAAAATTGTGAAGAATTTAAAAGAGTTTATGATAATTTTAGAAAATGTATTAATAATTGTAAAGAATTGTTAAGAAATCAATAGGAAATCAAATGGTTGATCTTTGTGTCCCATGGAGCTTATGTTTCATCTCTACAAATGAGCTAAGCTCTCGCTTAGATTCTAAAGAGTTTAGCAGAATTTATGATAATTTTTTAAGAATAAAAGAAATCAAAATAATTGAAAAATATTTTAAAAATTTATAATGAATTCAGAAAATATTTGAAGCAAATCAGAGAATTTACGACGAATTCCAAAGAATTCTAAAGAATTCTGAGGACGTTTAAAGAATTATAAAAAATTTCCAGGAATTATAAAGAATTACAAAGGATTCTGAAGAGTTCTTAAGTATTCTACAGAATTATAAAGAATTCTACAGAATTCTAAAGAATTCTACAGAATTCTAAAGAATGCTAAGGAATTTCAAAGGATTCTAAAGAATTTTAAAAATTCTGAACAATTATCAAGAACTACAAAGAATTTCAAAGAATTCGAAAGATTCCAAAGAATTATCAAGAACTACAAAGAATTCTAAAAAATTCTAAGAAATTCTGAAGAATTCGAAAGAATTCTAAAGATTCCAAAGAATTATAAAAAATACAAAGAATTCTAAAGAATTTCACAAAATTCAAAAGAATTACAAAGAATCCTAAAGAATTCTAAGTGAATCCACAGATTTGGAAAAAATTTTAAAGATTTCTAAAGAATTCAGAAAAATTCTAAAAAATTCAAAAGAACTCTGAAGAATTTTAAACAGTTCTGAGGAATTACAAAAAATGGTAATTAATTCTTAAGAATGGCAAAATAAAAAAGAATTTGAAAGAATTCTGAAGGATTCCAATAAATTTTTAAAAAATTTCGAAGAATTCTAACGAATTCCACAGAAATCTGAAAAATTTCAAATATTTTTAAAGAGTTAAAAAAACTCTAAAGAATTCAAAATAATTATTAAAAACTTTAGAGAATTCCAAAAATTCTAAAGTTTTTGAAAAGAACCTTACAAAATTAAAGAAATTCTAATAAATTCTAGAGAATTTTTAATGGATTCTAAGGAATATAAGATCTTATATTCCGTTGAATCCATTAAAATTCTTTGGAATTCTTTAAATTTGTTTAGAATTCGTTAGGATTCTTCAAAATATCTTTAAAATTCATTAAATGCCTCTAGAATTCTTTCAAATTCTTTTAAAGTCTTTGCAATTCTTTCGAAGTTCTTGCAACTCATTAATTCTTTAAAATTTTTTTGAATTTCTTAGAATTCTTTACTATTCTTTGAAATTCTTTTAGGGTCTTTTATATTCTTTGGAATTTTTCAAAATTTTTTTAAAATCTTTGAAATTTTTAAAAAGTTTTGGATTTACTCAGCATTCGTTGGAATTCTATGTAATTATTTTGAATTTTGTAGAATTCTTTAGAATTCCTGTATTTCTTATTCAAAAAGAATTTTAAAGAATTTCACAAAATTTAGAATAATTACAAGAAATCTAACAAATTCTGAGTAAATCCAAAGATTTTGAAAACATTTTAAAGATTTCTGAAGAATTCTAAAAAATTCCAAAAAAATCAAAAGAACTCTGAAGAATTTCAAAGAATTTAAAAAAATTCTAAGAAATCCTAAAAAAATTGAAGGAATTTTAAAGAGTTCCAAGAAATTCGAAAAAATTACAAAGAATTAAAAAGAATTTGAAAAAATTTTGAAAACTCAATGAATTTTAAATAAATTTCGAAAAATTCTAACGAATTTGAAAGAAATCTGAAAAATTTTAAAGAATTTTGATGGATTCAAGGGAATATGATATCTTATATTCCTTAGAATGCATTAAAAATTCTTTGGAATTTATCAAAATTTTTTTAATTTTGTGAAGTTTTTTTTATAGCTTTAGAATTCATAAAAATTCTCTAGAATTTTTAGGAATTCTTTAGAATTCTTCGAAGTTATTTAGAAGTCTTCGAAATTCTTCAGACTTTTTAAAACTTTTAAAGTTCTTTGAAATTCTTCAGATTGCTTTAGAATTCGACAAAATTCTTTGCAATACCTTTAAAACTTATTGAAAGTCTTCATAATTAAAAAACTTTTTTTTAATTCTCTGCAATTGTTTCTAATTTGGTGGAACTCTTATGAATTCTTTAGAATTCTTTAGAATTGCTTAGAATTCTATATAGTTTTTTGAAATTCTTCAGAGTTATTTAAATTCTTTAGAATTTTTTGGAATTCTTCAGAATTCCTAAGAATTTTCTTAAATATTTGGATTTACTTAGAATTCCTTAAAATTCTTTGTAATTATTTTGAATTCTGTGAAATTCTTTAGAATTTTCTGTAGTTTTTGATAATTTTTTGAAATCTTAAAAATTCTTTGAATTTTTTCAGAATTTTATAAAATTCTTTAGAATTCTTCATAGCTCTGAAGAATACTTTAGAATTCTTTAGAATTCTGTAGAAATCTTTAGAATTCTGTAGAATTCTTTGTAATACTTCATAATTCTTAGAAATTTTTTATAATTCTTTGAAACTCTTTAGAATTCTTTGATATTCTTCGGAGTTCGTCTTGAATTCTCTGATTCCTTAATATTTATTTTAAATTCATCATCGATTTTTATAATTTTTTTTTAATCAGTTGGATTTCTTAAATTCTTTGGAATTCATCATTAAGTCTTGCGAATTCTCTAGAATTTTTTGTAATTCTTATAATTTTTTTGACATTTTAAAGAATTTTTTTATGATTTATCATTAATTGTTTCAAAATGTTTAGGATTAGTTAGATTTTATTAAAAATTCTTTAGAATTCTTCAAAATTTTTTTGGATTTATCATGAATTATTTTAAGTTCCTTAAAATCCTTTGGAATTCGGAATTCATCATGAATTATTTGAATTTTTTAAAATTGATCCTAAACTCTTTAAATTTTGTGCATTAATTTGGGATTGTTCATAAATTATTCAAAATTCTTTACAATGCTTTGACATTAATTTTTAATTCTTTGGAATTGTTTAGAATTACTTCAGACTTTTAAAAAATTCTCTAGAATTATTTTTTACCACTTAGAATTCTTTAGAACTCTTTTTAACTCTTTTAAAATATATAAGCTCTATTGGCCAGGAAGATCACCATTATTTTTTATGCTGACATATTTTGCGGTCGATCAATTTTGAAACTGGTTGGAGTGAACTTTGAATTGTTTGAAATTTCACAGAAATTCTTTAGAAATCATCATAAGCTCTTTTGAATTTTTTACAATTCCTTGAAATTAATTATAAATTCTTTCTAACTTTTTTTGATCATTTGGGATTTATAATAAATATTTTTACGTTTTTCAAAGTCTTTAGAAGTCTTCGGAATTCCTCAGATTACTATAGAATTCCTTATAATTCTTTAGAATTATACAGAAATTTTTAGAATTCCTTATGAATCTTTTTATTGTAAATCTTAAATGATTCTGAAAAATTATAAAATTTCATGATAAATTCAAAAAAATTAAAAAGAATTTAAAAGAATGTGTGATGAATCTCGAAGAATTCTAAAAAATTTCAAAGAACTTACAACGAAATTCAAGCACTTATCATGAATTTCGAAGAATACCAAAGAATTCAAAAGAATTAAAAAACAGTTCAAAAGAGTGCTAAGGAATTCTAAACAATTCTAAGGAATTAAAAATAATTCCAAAGAATACTTAAGAGTTCCAAGTAATTCCAAAGAATTTCAAAGAATTAAAAATAAATGCCAAGGAATTGTAAAGAATTCTCAAGAATTTATAAGCAATCTCAAATAATTCTAAAAAATCCTAAAGAGTTCAGGATTAATTTCAAAAAATTCAAAGAATTTATGATAAGTTTCAAAGAATTGTAAAGAATTCATTATGGATTCCGCATAATTCTAAAGAATTAAAAAAAAATTAATGAATTTATGATGAATCGTGAAGAATTCCAAAGAATTACAAAGAACTTATATATTCTAAAGAATTCTGAAGAATTCTAAAGCATTTTAACGAAATCTAAAAAAACTAAAAAAAATTTATGATAAACCCTAAAACGTTCTGCAGAATTTCTAAGAATTTGCAATAAAATCTAAGGAATCATAAAGATTTTCTTAAAATTTAGGATAAATTATGAAGAATTCCCAAAAATTACAAAAAGTTTAAATTATCTAGAATGAATCTTAAAAAAGTTTAAAATATTCTGAAGAATTTACGGTGAATCAGAAAAAATTCCAATAGAATTTCTTTTAAATTCCAAACAATTGCTAAGAATTTGAAGAATTTCGATAAATTCTAAAGAATTAAAAAAATTCAAAGAATTATAAAGAATTCTAAGAATTAATAATGAATTAAAGAAAAATATAGAAAAACCAAAAAAATTATGATGAATTTCAAAGAACTCTAAAGAATTCCAAAGAATTCTAATGAGTTTTAAAAATTTTAGAGAATTCTAAAAAATTTAAATAATTTTCAATAATATTAATAATTCTAAAAAATTTCTCAAAATTGTAAGGGATTCTAAAGAATCCTCAAAAATTTTGAAGAATTACAAAAAATTCGAAAGAACTCTAAAAGAATTTTGAAAAATTAAAAAAATTTTAACGAACTTCAAATAGTTATAAAGAATTCAAAAGAATTAAATTTTTTTTTAAATTCTAAAGGATTTAAAAAAATTAAAATTTAAAAATTTTTTAAAGAATTCTAAGAGTTTATAATGATTTGAACAAAAATCTAAAAAAGTTTAAAGAAATTATGTTAAATATCAAAGAACTCTAAAGAATTCCAAAGAATTCTGATGACTTTTATAGATTTTAGGGAATTCCAAAGAATTTTAAATAATTTTGAATAATTTTAAATAATTCTAAAGAATTAAAGAATTCTAAAAAATTCTAAAAAATTTCCAAGAATTTTGAAGAATTACAAAAAATTGAAAAAAATTTGAAAGAATTCTAAAAGAATTTTGAAAAATTTTAAAGAATTTTAGCGAACTTTAAATAGCTATGAAGAATTTCCAAGAATTAAAATTTTTTTTCAAATTCTAAAGAATTTCAAAAAATTAAAATTTTTTAAATATCATATTAAAGAATTTTATAAAATTCAAAGAATTTATAATGACTTAAAAAAAATCGAAGAAAATCAAAGAAATTATATTGAATTTTAAAGAACTCTGAAGAACTCCAAAGAATTCTGATAAGTTTTAAAAATTTTAGGGAATTCTAAAGAATTTTAAATAATTGAAAATAATTTTAAAGGATTCTGAGGAATGCCAAAGAATCCTAAGGAATTCTAAATAATTCCTAAAAATTTTGATAAATTGCAAAAAGTTGAAAAAAATTTGAGAGAATTCTAAAAGAATGTTCAAAAATTTCAAAGAATTTTAACGAACTTCAAATAGTTTTAAAGGATTTCAAAAAATTGAATTTCTTTTTTGAATTTTACATCATTTCCAAAAATTTGAAAATTTTTTTATGTGAAAGAACTTCAAAGAGTTATAAGAATTAATAATGAATTAAAGAAAAATCTAAAAAAATCCAAAAAATTATAATAAATTTTAAAGAACCCTAAAGAATTTCAAAGGATTCTGATGAGTTGTAAAGATTTTAGGGGATTCTAAAGAATTTTAAATAATTTAAAATAATTATAAATAATTCTGAGCAATTATAAAGAATTTTGAGGAATTCTAAAGAATCCCCAAGAATTTTGAAGAATTACAAAAAATCGAAAAGATTTCGAAAGAATCGCAAAAGAAATTTGAAAAATTTCCAAGAATTTCAACGATTTTCAAATAGTTTTAAAGAATTTCAAAGAATAAAATTTTTTTCTAAATTCTAAAGAATTTAAAAAAAATAAAATTTTTTTTATTAAAAATTTTTTAAAAATTCTAAGAAATTTCTAGGAATTTTAAAGTAGTTCAAAAAATCCTAAGGAATTAAAGAAAATTGTAATGAATTCTAAGGAATGTAAGATTATTGCCCAAAAATTTATTATGAATCTCAAAGAATTATTTAGAGTTACAAAGAATACTTAAAAATTCTAAAGAATACCAAATAATCACAAATAATTCCAAGTAATTACAAAGAATTCTCAGGAATTCTAAAGGAATACATAGATTTCATATAAACTCTAAAGAATTTAAAAGAATTTGCTTCAATTTAAAAAAAATTTTGAAAAATTTTAAATAATTTTATTGAATTTTAAAGAATTTTAAAGAATTTCGAAGAACTCTATATAATTCCAAAGATTTCTGGAGGGTAACAAAGAATCCTAAAAAATTACAAAGAATTAAAAAGAAGTCGTAAAAATTATGGTGCATTTTTAAGAATTCTGAAGAATTCAAAAAAATTACAAAATATTTGAAAAAATTCTAAAGAATTTTTAAGTATTTTCAAGAATTAAAAAAAAATCCAATGAATTAATTTTAACGAATTTCAAAGAATACTGTAGAATTTCCAAGATTCTGAAGAATTTCAAAAAAATTGAGAAAATTTCAAAGAATTCTGAGTAGTTCAAAAAATCTTTTAACTTATGATAAATCCTAAAGACTATGTATCCAAATCCAAAGAATTTATGATGAGTCTACAAGAATTCCAGGAAATTTTAAAGAATGCGTAACAACTTCTAAGAATTCTGAAGAACTCCAAGAAATTCTAGAAAGTTCTAGATAATTTATGATGAATTTTAAAAAATTAAGAAAAACCCAAAGGATTTATAATAAATACGAAGCCTTTATCTTGAATTTAAAAGAATTCTGAAGAATTCCAAAAAATTCTAAAGGATTCCAAAATTATTAAAAATGACAAAGAATTCTAAAAAGTTCCACAGAATTCAAAATAATTATTAAGAATTCTAAGGAATACTGAAGAAATTCAAAGATCTTGCAAGAATTCTATATAATTTTACAGAATTTCAAAGATCTCTGAAGAATTATAAAGAATTCTGAAGAATTATACAGAAATCGACAGAATTCCAAATAATTAAAAAGAATTTTAAAGAATTTTAACAAATTTCAAAAAACTTTAACTGGTTAAAAAAACTCAAAAGAATTTATTTGAATTCCAAAGAATTTCAAAGAATTCATAATAAATTCTAGAAAATTGTACAGAACTCCAAAGAAATCTAAAGGATTCCAAAGAATTTATGATGAATCCCAAGGAGTTTAAAAAAAATTTTAAAGAATTTACAATGAATTTTAAATATTTATTGTAAATTTCAAAGAATTTAAAAGAATCTAAAGAATTCTGAAAAATTTAAAAGAATTTAGAAGAATTCTAAGGAATTAAAAATAATTCTAGAGAATTTTGACATGTTCCAAATAATTAGAAAAATTTTCAAACAATTAAAAATAAATGCCAAGGAATTGTATAAAATTCTAAAGAAATTATGATGAATTCCAAACAATTGTGAAAAATTATTCATAAATTCCAAGAATTTCTGTAGAATTTCAAGAAACTTAAAAGAATTTATGATGAATCATGAAGAATTCTGAAAGAATTGTAAAGAACTTATGATGAATGCCAAAGAATTCGATAGAATTCTTAAGAATTATAAAGCTTTCTGAAGAATTCTAAGAAACTGCAAAGGATTTATCTTAAATCCCATAAAAGTGAACATTTTTTTTTAAATTCACAATAAATTCCAAAGAATTCCAAGAGTTGATAATAAATTTCAAAGAATTCCAGAAATTTATTATAAACTTCAAAGAATCCTCTGAAATGTCAAAGTATTTAAAAGAATTACAAAGAATTCTAAAAAATACGAAAGAATATATGATGAATTCTAAAGAAATTATTATGAATCTTACACAATGGTTAAGAATTCAGAAGAACTTCTGATGAATTTGTTTTACCTTCACACGTGTGCTGATCTCGCGCTTGAATTCTAAAGAATTTATGAGAATTTATGATGAATTCCAGAAAATTAAACTCCAAACAAGTCCAAAGAATTCCAACAAATTTCAAAGAATTCTGAAGAATTCCTAAGAATTTTAAAGAAGTTCAAAAAACCTCAAAGAATTAAATTAAATTCTAATGAATTACAACAAAATTATAATGAATTTAAAAAATGTAAGATTTATTCTAAAGAATTTATATTATTGAAAATCACAAAAAATTCTAAGTAATTCTTAAGAATTCTGAATAATTGAGAATATTTACAAAGAATCTTAAATAATTACAAAAAGTTTTAAGCAATTTTGGAGAAATTCTGAAGAATTCTAAAGAATTTCATGGGATTCAAAATAATTCAAAAAAATCATATAGAATTCCAAAGATTTTCAAAGGATTTCAAAGAACTCTAAAGAATTCCTAAGAGTTCTAAAGAATTTAAAAGAATTTGAAAGAATTTGGAAGAATTTGAAAGCATTCGAAAAAATTTTAAAAAATTCGAAAGAATTGAAGAATTCGAAAAAGTTCGGAAGAATTTGGAAAAATTCTATAAAATTTTGAATAATTATTATTTTTTAAGAATTTTGAATAATTTCAACGAATTTAAGAGAACTTAAAAGCCTCTTGAGGGTTTCAAAGAATTCTAAAGAATTTTGAAGAATTCTAAGTACTTCAAAAGGTTCTAAAGAATTTACAATAAATTCTAAAGATTGTATGATTAGTTCCATAGAATTTATGATGAATCTTAAAGAATTCTAAGGAGTTTCAAAGAATGCGTAATATCTCCTAAGAATTCTGAAAAACATCAATAAATTCCCAAAAATTCTAGTGAATTTATGATAAATTACAAGGAATTAAGGAAAAACCAAAAAATTTAGTATCAATTCTGAGCGCTTATTTTGAATTTTAAAAAATTCTAAAGAACCTTCAGAATTCTGAAGAATTCCAGAATTATTCTAGAAAATTCTAGCAGGATCCAAAAAATGCTGGAAAATTCTAAAAAATTCCAAAATTACAACAAATTTTAAAGAAATTAAAAGAATTTCAAAGAATTTAAACTTATTTAAAAGAATTCTAAATACTTCTAAGGGAGTATAAGGAATTAAAAAAATTCCAGAAATGCTGAAAAATCCTAAATGATTCCAAAAAATAATAAAAATGGCCAAGAATTCTAAAGAATTCCACAAAATTCAAAATAATTATAAAAGATTTTGAGAAATTCTGAAATATTCCAAAGAATTCCAAAAATTTAATTAGATTATTAAAAATTCTAAAAAATTGCAAAGATCCTAAAGAATTAAATAGAACTATAAAGAATTCTGAAGAATTCCAAAGTATCCTGAAGAATTTCAAAAAATCCTCAAGAGTTGTAAAGCATTCTGAAGAATTTCAAAGAATTCCAAAAAATTCTGGAAAATTATAGATTATTCCGAAGAATTACAAAAAATTAAAAAGCATTTGAAAGAATTTTAATGAATTTCAGAAAATTCTAAAGAATTCCACATAATTAAAAATAATTACAAAGAAGTATCAGGAATTCTAAAGAATTCCATATAATTCTAAAGGATTTCAGAAATTCCGAAGAAATTTAAAGAAGTGTAAAGAATTTCAGAGAATTTATGATAAATTCCAAAGAAAAAAAAATTAAAAAATTTATGATGAATTCCAAAACTTAATTCTGAATTCTAAAAAATTCCAAACATTTTTGAAGAATTCCAAAAGATTTCTTAAGAATTTTGAAAAATGCTAAAGCATCTTAAAGAATTCTAAACAATTCCAAATAATTATCAAGAATTATAAATATTTCTAAAAAATTCTACAAAATCTAAAATAATTTCGAAGAAGTCTCAGGATTTCTAAAGAATGCTATAGAATTCTGAAGAAATTTAAAAATTCTAAAGAATCTTAAAGAATTCTAAAGAATTCCAGACAATTTCTGATGAATTCCAAAGAAAAGAAATTAAAAGAATTTACGATGAATTTCAAATCTTATTTCTGAATTCTAAAAAATTCAAAAAATGTTTGAAGAATTCCAAAAGAATTTCAAAGAATTCTGATTATAATTTTCAACACTTATAAATAGTTCTAAAGCATTCTACAGAATTAAAAATAATTACAAAGAATTTTCAGGTATTCTGAAGAATCTAAAGAATTTTAAAGAATCTCAAAAGTTAGACAAAATTGAAAAGAATTCGCAAGGATTCAGAAGAATTAAAAGAATTTAAAGAAATTTTAGAGAATTTTAGAGAACTCTAACGATTTTAAAACATTCTAAGGAATTTAAAAGATTCTAAAGAATTTTAAAAAATTGTAAATAACAACAAAGAATTATAAGAATTCCGGAAAATTATAATAAGTTCTACGTTCTAATTCTGAGTTAAAAAAATCCTCACCAACTGACAATAAATTCTGAAGAATATATGATTAATTCCAAAGAATTCACGATAAATCTCAAAGAATTCGAAAAAATTTCGAAAAATTGTAAAAAGTTTCATATAATTCAAAATTATTGAAAAGAATTCCACATTATCATGAAGATTACTATTAGGAATTATAAAGAAATCAAAAGATTTTAAAAGAATTCCAAATATTTTTTAAGAATTTTAAAGAATAATAAGAAATTCCAAAACAATTTAAAGATTTCTAAAGAGTTCCAAAAAATTTATGATAAATTTCAAAGAATCTATGATAAATTCCAAAGAATTCATGATGAAATCTACAAAACTTTTTATAAATTCTAAAGAATTAATAGGCGAATTTCAAATAATTTATGGTGAATTCTGAAAAATTCAAGGTTTATTTTAAAAGTTCAAAGTTCATCTCGAGGAATAAATGCCGAAATAAAAAATTACAGAATAAGTACTCCTCTCTCAGGCAGAGAAAAATACGGGCGCTACCCCCACTACTACAGTACAGTCCGGCGCATCAGCATTTTCTGCATTCCCTCTCAATACCGCCGCTAATGAACTGACCGTTTTTTTCAAAATTTATTATATTAATATTATTATAAAAACTTTGCATTAAATTAAATATCATATACATATTTTGTTATTTTTATCATCAATCAAGTATATAACTTAAATTAATTTACACTCAGCCACGTACCATCTATATTTTTGAAATAAATTCAAAAAAAGATTTAATACTCACTCGAGTACAATATACCATTAATTGGTAAAGAAAATCGGTGATATTTATTATAAATATGAATTTAAATGTCAGAAATTGACATTGATTGACGTCGGTAGGCGCGCGGCACAGTTGAGAGGGTCAAACGCTAATTATCCAGGTCGAGCATTTGTGGTAAGATTAGAAAAACAGGAATTTCAAGAAATATACTTTTCTAAACACCAATGATCATCGGTATTGAGAGGTTTTACTGTACAAAAAAAGGATAAAGACATAAGCTATCCCAGTACTATTCCTAAATTTTTTAGGTCCTGCGTATAATAATTGTTCGTAGGCCCTTATCAGGCTAAAGAATATGGTTTTCAAAGTAGTAATAATATAATTATTAGTTTCAGAGAAAAGGTCGATTGAAAGCTCATAAATACACCCCATCTATTAGAACAACCCTCATATAAGTAGAACCGAGTCAAGCGTATTAAAATTAAGCTCTGCAAAATGAAAACGATTGGAATTGACTCTATTAAAAATTCACAAGTCGAAAGATATTAAATTCAATTTTTTTTTAACCATAAAGCCAAAGCCACTCAAATAACAACTATTTTGCAATTTTGTTTTTAAGGGTGAACATAATCTCTTACTGATTATTTAAGCTGCAATTGTAAAGTCAAAACATTTTTTTTTTAATTTAGTACATTTAAAACCTTTAAAAGAAAATATCAATTCAAGGCTAAAACCTGAAAAATTTAAGCTAAAATAAGGTGTTTAGCATGTTTTTATAAGCATTCTTAAATTTTTTCAGCAGAAATTCTTTTGCAAGTTTCAAAAAGTTGTCTAGATTAGTCAAAATGATAGAAAGAAGTGAAAATATAATTTGGTCCTTCGAGCCGGTTATACGAATTCTTTTTATGCCAATCTAACAACGTCGTTGATATCGATTAAAATCGAATGTTTTAATTGTAGGTAAATGTTAATCCTGAATTGTAAAAACTGCAAGAAAAAATAAGTGCAAAGTCTTAATTAGCATCAAAGAAGAAAGCTTTTCAAATTTCTCTTTAACAGTAAAACACATTCTCTAGACTGAATCTAATTACTGTTTACAAAATCTCTATCTTTACGTTTGTTATTTTTTATTTTAACATCTTTGCTAAACTTGTGCTTGAATTCTAATGAATTTTAAATAATTAAAGATCAATTCCAACAAATTCTAAAAAATTCCACAAAATTGATGATGAATTCAAAAGAGTTCTAGAAATTCCAGAGGATTTTGAAGAATGTAAAAATTTATGATTAGGTCAAAATAATTTCAAAGAATAAAAAAGAATTTATGATGAATTCCAAATGATTCTAAAGAATTTCAAAGTACTTATAATGACATACAAGAAATTCTAAGAATTTTTGAGGAATTCCAAAGAAATTACAATAAATTTTAAGAAATTTTAAGAATTTAAAAGAAAAATTCCGAAAAATTAAACAAAATCTAAGCAATTTATGATGAGTTTTAATGAATGTATGTTGAAATTCAAAAAATTCGAAAGAATTGATTGTGAATTCAAAAGAACTTATAATAAATACATAATTAATTCCAAAGAATTTGTAAGAAATTCAAAAGAATTGTAAAGAATTACAAAAAGTCTTAAAGAATTCAAAAAAATTCTACAAAGTCCCAAGGATTTTAAGACCAGATAATTGGAACATTTAAAAATTTTGAAAAAAATTCTAGAAAACTACGAAGAGTTCTAAAGAATTCCAAAGAATTATACATGAATTCCAAACAATTTATAATAAATTCCAATGAATTTCATACATTTATTATAAATCCTAAAGCATTCGAAAATTTTTTTAAATGTCCCTAAAAATTGCAATAAATTCTGAAAATTTTCAAAAATTGTAAGAAGTCTTAGAGTTATAAATAATTCCAAAGAATCGTAGAGAAATTCAAAAAATTGTAAAAAATACCAAAGAATTTAAGAATTCCTAAGTATTGTAAGGAATTCCAGTGAATTGGAAAGAATCCCAAAAATTTTGTGAAGAATTCTGAAGAACTTTGAGAAATGCTAAAGAATTTATGATGAATTTTATAGAAGTACAAAAAATTTTGAAGAACTTGTAATAAATTACAATGAATTTCAAACCGTAAATTATGATTCCAAAGAATTCTGCAAAGTTATAAAAAGTTCTAGAGAATTACAAAGAGTCATAAAAAAATCTATAGAATTTGTAATAAATTCCAAACACTTATTATGAATTTTTAAGAATTCCAAACAAATCCAGAGTCTTAAAGAATTCTAAAGTATTCTGAAAAAATTTGCAAGAATTTTAATGAATTTCAGAGTTGTGACAATTCCAAAGAATGGTAATGAATTCCAAATAATTGCAAAGAACTCTAAGTAATTGCAAAAAACTGCGATTTTGAACATTTATTATAAATTCCGAAAAATTCGGAGGAATTCCAAGAAATTTTGAAGAATTCCAAAAAAGTTCTAAAGAATTCTAGAGAATTTTGAAAAATCAGTTGAATTGTAAAAAATTCCATAGAGTTTGAAAAATTTTTCAAAAACTGTAAATAATTTCAAGGAACTGTAAAAAATTCCAAAGAATTGCAAAGAATACCAAAGAATTTATGATGACGTTCAAAGGATTATAAAAAATTCTAAAGAATATGTTATGAGCTACAATGAATTCCACACTTTCGGATGATTTACAAAAAGTTCTAGAGAATTATAAAAAGTCCTAAAGAATTTCAAAGAGTTCTAAAGAATTCCAAAGAATTCTTAAAATTTTCAAAAATTGTGAGGAATTCCAGAAAATTGAACAGAATATCGAAGAATTTATAATGAATTCCAGAGAATTATGAGAAATGACAAATAATTCGTCATGAATTTTAAAGAATTCTAGACATTTATTATGATTTCTGGAGAATTCTATAGAATTTCCAAGAGTTCTCAAGAATAACAAGAAATTCTAAAAATTCCCCAAAAAGGTAAGAGAAGAAATCCAAAGAATTTTAATGAATTCCAAAGAATTGTAAATGATTCCAAACAATTATAAAGAAATGTGAGCGATTTCTGAGAATCATGAGGAATTAGAAAAAATTCATGATGGATTGAAATGAATTCATGATAAATCCCAAAGAATGATTAAGAATCCTAAATAATACGTTATGACTTATAATGAATTTTAAACATCTGTTATGAATTCTAGAGAATTCTGAAGAATTCTAAAGAATTTTTTAAAATTTCAAAGAATTCTAAAAATGTCCTCAAATTGTAAGGAATTCCGAAGAATTAGAAAGAATTAAAAAAAATTTATGATAAATTACAAAGAATTATAAAAAATTTTAAAGAATATATTATGACTTCCAATGAATTCCTACCATTTATTATGGATTCCAAAGAATTATGAAAATCTCAAAGAATATGTTATGACTTTCAGTGATTTCCAACCTTACGTTATGAATTCCAGAGTTCTATAGAATTCCAAAGAGTTCTATAGAATCCCAATGAGTTCTAAGGAATTCCAAAGAGTTATAAAAAATTTCAAAGAGTTCTAAAGAATTTTAAAGAGTTCTGAAGGTTTGAAAAACATTCCTTGAATTACTAAAAATTTTTAAAAATTGTAGAAAATTAGAAATAATTTCGAAGAAATTCTGATGAATTCGAAAGAATTAAAAAAAATCTGAAGAATTTAAGATAATCTAAAGAATTTGTTAGGATTTCTAATGAATTCCAGGCTTTTATTATGAATTTCAAAGAATTCTAAAGAACTTATTTTGACCAAAAATTATTTCTGAACTTTTGTTATAAAGACAAAGAGTTCTGAAGAATTTCAAAGAGTTCTTAAAAATTCCAAAACATCCTTAAAATTTCCAAAAATTGTAATGAATTCCAAAGATTCGGAAAGAATGACGAGAAATTTATAATAAATGCCAAATAATTGTGAAAATTTTGAAGAATTATAAAGAATTTTGATGAATTTTTCATGATTTTAATGAATTCCAAACATTAACTATACTCGTATATCCCAAAGAACTTCAAAGAATTTCAAATAGTTCTAAAGAATTCCAAAGAATTACAAAAAAAAATCAGAAGAGTTGTAAGGAATTCTAGAGAGCTTAAAAGAAATCCATAGAATTTCTAAGAATTCCAATGGTCTGTGAAGAATTCCAAAAAATGGTAAATGATTCAATACAAGTTATGATGAATCCTTAAGACTTATAAAAAATTTAAGAAAATATATTATGACTTCTAATGAATTCCAACCTTTTATTATAAATTCTAAAAAGTTCTGAAGAATTCCAAAGATTTTGAAAGACTTCCAAAGAGTTCTAAAGAATTCTAAAGAGTTCTCAGAAATTACAAAAAAATCTAAATTTTTTTTTAAATTAAAAGAGATTTCAAAAAATGGAAAAAAATTTCAAAGAATGTATGATGAATCCCAAAGATTATGATTTCTTAGGAGTTCTAAAAAATTCCAAAGAGTTCTATAGAATTCCAAAGAGCTCTATAGAATTCCATAGAGTTGCTTAAAATTCCAAAGAATTCTGAAAATTTCTTTAAATTTAAAGTGTTTTCAGAAAAGTGGATAGAATTTTAGAGAATTGAAAAGATTTCCAAGGGATCAAAAATTTTCATTAAGAATTTTGGAAAGTGCTAAGGATTTCTAAAAAATCTAAACAAATCGAAAGAATTTTAAGCAATTCCAGAGGATTTAAGAAAATCCTAAAAAATTGTCAACAATTTTAAAGAAGTGTAAAGAATAAAAAATAATTATAAAGAAATCCAATCAATTTATGATGAATTCCAAATAATTGTAAAAATTTTCAAAGAACACTTTATGACTTTCAATGAATTCCAACCTTTTATTATGTATTCCAAAAAGTTCTGAAAAATTCAAAAAAGTTGTAAATAATTCTAAAGGATTCTTTAAATTTTCAGAAATTGTAAGGAACTCCGGAGAATTAAAAAGGATTCTGAAGAATTTATGATGAACTCTAAAGAATTTTAAAAAATCCAAAGAATTTGTTATGACTTCTAATGAAGTCCAGAGAATTTTTTATGACTCCTAATAAATTCCAGCCATTAATTACGAATTCCTGAAAATTCTAAATAATTTCAAACTGTTCTCAAGAATTCCAAAGAATTCTAAAAATTCTCAAAAATTGTAAGAAAAGAAATACAAAGAATTGTAATGAATTCCAAAGAATTTAATATAACTTTTAATGAATTCCAGCCTTTAATTATGTATTCTAAGGTGTTCTAATGAATTCTAAAGAGTTCTGAAGAATTCCAAAGAATTCTAAAGAATTTAAACTAGTTCCAAAAAATCCCAAGAATTCTTGAAAATTTCGAAAATTGTAAGGAAAGTAATCCAAACAATTGTATGCATCCCGAAGAATTTTTTATTACTTCTAATGAATTCAAACCTTCTATTATGAATTATAAGGAGTTGTGAAGAATTTCAAAGAGTTCTTAAAAATTCCATAGAATTCTAAAACTTTTCAAAAATTGTAATGAATTTCAAAGAATCAGAAAGAATTACAAAGAATTTATAATGAATTCCAAAATTTGTTGAAAAATTTTAAAGAATTATAACGAATTCAAAAAAATTTGTTACGACTTTTAATGAATTCTAAACATTTTTTATAAATCCAAAGAATTCTAAGAATTTCCAAAATCTGTAAGAAAAGAAATCTAAAGAATTGTAATTAATTCCAAGAAATTATCAAGAATTCCAAATAATTGTAAAAAATTTAAAGAATTAATAATGATTTCCAAAGAGTAATAAAAAGTTCCGAAGAATTATAAAGAATTCCCAAGAGTTTCAAAAAGTTTTAAATAATTCCAAAAAATTCTTGAATATTCGAAAAATTGTAAGGGATTTCAGGAAATTGAAAAGGATTATAAAAAATTTGTGATAAACTCCAAATAATTAAAAAGAATCCAAAAGAATTTATTATGAATTTTAAAAAATTTCGAAAAATTTCTTATGACTTCTAATGAATTTCAGACATTAATTATGAATTCATAATATTTTCTGAAGAATTCCAAAGAGTTCTCAAGAATTCAGAAGAATTCTGAAAATTCTGAAAAATTGTAAGGAAAGAAATCCCAAGCATTGTAATAAATTCCAAAGAATTTAATATAACTTTTAATAAATCCCAACCTTTTATTATAAATTCTGAAGAGTTCTTGAAATTCTCAAAGAGTTCTGAAGAATTCCAAAGAGTTCCTGTAAATCCCAAAAAATTAAAAAATTTTCTAAAGATGTTAAGTAATTCCAGGAAATTATAAAAAATTATAAATAATTGTAAAGAATTTTGAAGAACTGTGAAGAATTCTAAAGAATTCTAAAGAATTTCAACCAAATTATTATGAGTCCTAAAGAATTATAAAAAATTTCATAGAATAGGTTATGACTTCCAATGAATTACAACCTTTCATTATGAATTCCTAGGAGTTATAAGGACTTCCAAATAGTTTTTAATGATTCCAAAGAATTCTAAAAATTCTTAAAAATTGCATGGTGAAAAAATTTAAAGAATTGTAATGAATTCCAAGAAATTTGATTTGACTTCTGATGAATTATAACGTTTTATGCTCAATTCTAAGGAGTTTTAAAAAATTGCAAAGAGTTTCTAAAAATTCCTAAGAATTTAAAAAATTTCGGAAAATTGTAAGTAATTCCACGAAATTATGAAGAATTTCAACAAAAAAAAATTTAAAGAATAAGTTATGACTTCTAATAAATTCCAAACTTTTATTATGAATTCCAAGAAGTTATAATGAATTTTAAAAGTTTTAAGAAATTCCAAAGAATTCACAAGAATTCCAAAAATTCTCTAACTTACCGAGAATTGTAAGGAATTTTAGAGAATAAGAAAGAATTCCAAAGAATTTATGATAAATTCCTAAAAATTTTTTATTTTTTTAAAGAATTATAAAGAATCCTAAAGAATTTCTCATGACTTGTAATGAATTTCAAAGAATTTGCTATAACTTCTAATGAATTCCAGCCATTAATTATGAATTTCTGAGAATTATATAGAATTTCTAAAGAATTTCTTACGACTTCTAATGAATTTCAAAGAATTTGTTATGACTTTTAATGAATTTCAGCTATTATTTATGAATTCCTGAAAATTATATAGAATTTCAAACAGTTCTCAAGAATTCAAAAGTATTCTAAGAATTCTAAAAAATTGCAAGGAAAGAAATTCAAAGAATTATTATTAGTTCCGAAGAATTTAATTTTACTTTTAATGAATTCCAACCTTTTATTATAAATTCCAAGAAGTTATAATGAATTCCAAAAAGTCCTAAGGAATTCTAAAGAATTCAAAAGAATCCGAAAATTCTTAAACTTACCGAAAATTGTGGGGAATTTTAGAGAATGAGAAAAAATTCCGAAGAATTTATGATAAAGTCCAAAAAATTTTGAAATTTTTTGAAGAATTATAAAGAATTCTGAAAGAATTTTTTATGACTTATCATAAATTTAAAAGAATTTGTTATAACTTCTAATGAATTTCAGCCATTAATTATGAATTCCTGAGAATTATATAGAATTCGAAACAATTCTCAAGAATTCAAAAGAATTCTAAGAATTCTAAGAAATTGTAAGGAAAGAAATTCAAAGAATTATAATTAATTCCGAAGAATTTGATTTGACTTTTGATAAATTCGAACCTTTTATTATAAATTCTAAAGAGTTCTTAGGAATCCCAAGAAGTTCTAAGTAATTCCGAAGAGTTACTAAAAATTTCAAAAGAATTCAAAAAATGTCAACAAATTGTAAGGGATTTAAAAAAATTGTAAAGAGTTCCGCAAAATTTATAATAAATTTAGAATAATTGAAAAAAATTTTGAAGAATTATAAAGAATTGTAAAGAATTTCAAAGAACTGTAAAGAATTTAAAAGTACCATAAAGAATTTTACACAATTTGTTATTAATCCCAAAGAATTATACAAATTTTCTAAGAATATTATATAACTTCCAATGAATCCCAACCTTTTATTGTGAATTCCAAGGAATTATAATGAATTTCAAATAGTTATAAAGAATTTCAAAGAATTCTAAATAATTCCAACAAGTTCTGAAGAATTCCAAAAATTTTTCAAGTTTACCAAAATTGTATGAAAAAAAATCCAAAGAATCGTAATGCATTCCAAAGAATTTGTTATGACTTCTAATGAATTCCAGCCATCAATGATGAATTTCTGAGAATAATATAGAATTTCTAACAGTTCTCAAGAATTTAAAAGAATTCTAAGAATTCTAAAAAACTGTAAGGAAAGAAATTCAAAGAATTATAATTAATTCCGAAGAATTTGATTTGACTTTTAATGAATTCCAACCTTTTATTACGAATTTCAAAGAGTTCTAAGGAATCCCAAGAAGTTCTAAAGAATTCCGAAGAGTTACTAAAAATTCAAAAGAATTTCAAAAATGTCCAAAAATTGTAAGAAATTAAAAAAAATTGTAAAGAGTCCCGCATAATTTATGATAAATTCCAAAAAATTTCAAAGAATTATAAAGAATTTCCAAGAATTGTGAAGAATTTCAAAGAATTCTAAAGAGTTCCAACATGTTCTAAAGAATTCTGAAAATTTCCAAAAATTGCAAGGAAAGAAATTCAAAGAATCGTAATGCATTACAAATAATTTTTGATGACCTCTACTGAATTCCAACCTTTTATAATGAATTCTAAGGAGGTCTTAAGAATTCCAAAGAGTTCTCGAAAATTTAATAGAATTTTAAAACTTCCCAAAAATTTTAAGGAATTTGAGAAAACCAGAAAGAATTCCGAAAAACTGTAAGAACTGTAAAGAATTGCAATCAATTGATAAAGAAATTCGAAGAATTATAAAAAATTTCTAAGGATATGTTATGACTTCCAAATAATTTCAAACTTTTATTATGAATTCCAAGGAGTTCTAAAGAATTCCCAAGAATTCTAAAAATTTCCAAAAATTGTTAGAGAAGAAATCCAAATAATCGTAATGCATTCCAAAGAATTTGTTATGACTTCTGATGAATTCCATCCTTTTATTATGAATTTTAAGGAGTTCTAAGCAATTCTAAAAAGTTCTCGAAAATGGCATAGAACTCTAAAACTTCAAAAAAATTTGAAGGAATTGCAAAGGATCAGAAAAAATTCCAAAGAGCTGTAAAGAATTTCAACCAATTTATGAAGAAACCCAAAGAATTATAAAAAATTTCAAAGGATATGTTATGACATCCAATGAATTCCAAACTTTTATTATGAATTCCAAGAAGTCCTACAGAATTCTGAAAATTCCTAAAATTATCAAAAATTGTAAGGTAAGAAATCCAAAGAATTGTAATGCTAAAAATTTCATATATGGTTAGAGAAGAAATTCAAATAACTGTAATGCATTTCAAAGAATTTGTTATGACTTCTAATGAATTCCAACTTTGTATTATGAATTGTGAGGAGTTCTAAAGAATTCCAAAGAGTTTTTCAAAATTTCATAAAATTCTGAAACTTTAAAAAAATTCTAAGGAATTTTAGAAAATCAAAAAGAATTCCGAAGAACTGTAAAAACTGTCAAGAATTTCAACCAATTAATGAAGAATCCCAAAGAATTATAAAAAAGTTTAAAGGATATGTTGTGACTTCCAATGAATTCCAACCTTTTATTATGAATTCCAAGGAGATCTAAAGAATTCCCGAGGATTCAAAAAATTTCCAAAAATGGTTAGAAAAGAAATCCAAAGAATTGTAATGCATTCCAAAGAATTTATTATGACTTCTAATGAATTCAAACCGTTTGTTATGAATTCTAAGGAGTTCTGAAGAATTCCAAAGAGTCCAAGAAAATTTTATAGAATTCTAAAACTTTTCAAAAATTTTAAGGAAATTCAAAGAATCCGAAAGTATTCCGAAGAACTGTAAGAACTGTAAAGAATTTCAAACAATTTATGAAGAATCCTAAAGAATTATGAAAAATTTCAAAGGATATGTTATGACTTTCAATGAATTCCTACCTTTTATTATGAATTGCAAGGAGTTTTAAAGAAGTCCCAAGAATTCTGAAAATTACCAAAAATGATAAGAAAAGAAATTCAAAGAATTGTAATGGGTTCCAAAGAAGTGTCAATAATTTCAAAGAATTGTACATAATTCTAAAGAATTATAAAAAATTTCAAAGAACTGTAAAGAATCCTGAAGAATCATAAATAATTTTAACCAATTTGTTATGAATCCTAAAGGAGAATAAAAATTTACTAAGAATATTATGTAACTTCCAAAGAATTCCAACCTTTTGTTGTGAATTCCAAGGATCTATAATAAATCTCAAAGAGTTATGAAGAATTTCAAAAAATTCTAAAGAATTTCGACAAGTTCCAAAGAATTCTAAAAATTCCTAAAATTTCCAAAAATTGTAAGGAAAGAAATCCGAAGAATTGTAACGCATTACAAAGAATTTTTTATGACCTCTAATAAATTCCAACCTTTTATTATGAATTCTAGGGAGTTCTAAAGAATTTTAAAGAGTTCTTGAAAATTTAATAGAATTCCAAAACTTTTCAAAAATTTTAAGGAATTTTAAGAAACCAGAAGGAATTCCGAAAGACTGTAAGAACTTTGAAGAATTTCAATCAATTGATAAAGAAACTCGAAGAATTATAAAAAATTTCAAAAAATATTTTATGACTTCCAATGAATTCCAACCTTTTATTATAAATTCCAAGGAGTTCTAAAGAATCCCTAAGAATTCTGAAAATTTCCAAAACTGGTTAGAAAAGAAATCCGAAGAATTTTAATGAATTTTTAAGAATTTGGTATGGCTTCTAATGAATTCCAACCTTTTTTTAATGAAG
Organism: Amphibolips quercusostensackenii; assembly: GCA_032357855.1. NCBI lineage: Eukaryota > Metazoa > Arthropoda > Insecta > Hymenoptera > Cynipidae > Amphibolips > Amphibolips quercusostensackenii. Next base: position 520 of record JAUELO010049608.1, on the reverse strand, counting down.
TTTAAGGAGTTCTAAAGAATTCCAAAAATTTCTCGAATATTGCATAGAATCCTAAAAATTTCCAAAAATTTTAAGAAATTGTAAAGAATCAGAAAGAATCCCGAAGAACTGTGAAGAATTTCAACCAATTTATGAAGAATCCCAAAAAATTATAAAAAGTTTCAAAGGATATGTTATGACTTCCAATGAATTCCAACTTTGTATTATGAATTGTGAGGAGTTTTAAAGGATTCCAAAGAGTTTTTCAAAATTTCATAAAATTCTGAAACTTGAAAAAATTCCAAGGAATTTTAGAAAATCAAAAAGAATTCCGAAGAACTGTAAAAACTGTCAAGAATTTCAACCAATTCATGAAAAATCCCAAAGAATTTTAAAAAATTTTAAAGGATATGTTATGACTTCCAATGAATTCCAACCTTTTATTATGAATTCCAAGGAGATCTTAAGAATTCCCGAGAATTCAAAAAATTTCCAAAAATAGTTAGAAAAGAAATCCAAAGAATTGTAATGCATTCCAAAG
>JAUELO010049583.1:0-10121 GCA_032357855.1 Amphibolips quercusostensackenii | reverse complement strand
ATATCAATTTCAGGAGCATTACTGCTACGTGGTGTTGGGAGATTTTCAAAATCATCACTTCTTTCTCGATATCTCCTTGTTTCTTGAGGCCTCTTTACTGGTGGTGGTGGAACTTCTTCTCTATGGTTGCTGCTTTCTCCAGGTCCTTCTGCACCTATGTAAAAAAAAACCAGTTTAATTAAATTTTTGTACCCCGGAAAAAATAATTGTCTATCCCGACGATGCTCAAATTGCGTAGAATTGTTTCTTTAACTTTGACTTACAAGCCCCGGAAACAAGTTTCTGAATAAGCGTTTCAATAATGAGAAAATACGGCCTTTCTCCTGACATATTACACGGGATTTCTAGCAGCTCGACATATACTTTAACATGTTTTCCCACGCCCCGTTATATTTTCCCATGCTATTATATATTTTCCCAAGCCGCTTCCTTCTTCCCATGCTATTTAATATTTTCCCACGCCCTTTCATTTTCTCAACGCTAATTTATACTTTCCTGTACTATTTTCCTCCTTCATGTGCTATTTCATATTTTTCCATGTTTCATGGTATTCTCCTACGCCCCTTTCTTTTCTCCTCTCTATTTTATCTTCTTTCACTCCCACGCTTGTGAAAATATATAAGAGAGTGAAGAAAAATATGAAAAAACATTTTACAATAAGAAAGAGCTTGGGAAAATACAAAAAAAAAAGCGTAGGGCAATATAATGTAGCGTGAAATTTATGTGATATCGTTAGATAATAGAAAAGGATTATAAATCTACCTTATTCACTAAAATTGCTCAAAAACAGCGTATGCATTCAGCTACATATTCTTCTCTGTAACGATCACCAAGAAATATGTCAAATTAAATGCATACTTTTCCACGCCTCTTTCTATTTTCTTACTCTATTTTATATTTTTTCTCGCTCCTTTTTTTTCCAATCTGCTTCATATATTTCCATGCTTTTTTACACTTTTCTACACACTTCTCTGTTTTCCCATACTATTATATATTTTTTTGTCACTTTTTCATGTCTTTGACGCCCCTTTTTAATTTTCTCACTCTATTCTATATTTTCCCTCGCTTTTTTCTTTTTTCTCAATATTCTTTATATTTTCTCATGCTTTTTCCATATTTTTTCACGCACTTTTTTCCTATGCTATTTCATATTTTTTTACACTTTTTCATGTTTTTTGACACCCCTTTCTATTTTCACACTCTATTTTATATTTTCCCTAGCTTCTTTTTTTCCTAATCTGCTTAATATTTTCCCATGCTTTTTCCATATTTTTCTACGCAATTTTCTGTTTTGCCATACTATTTTATATTTTTTTACACTTTTTTATGTTTTTTGACGCCCCTTCCTATTTCCCCATGCGCTTCAATATTTTACATACCCTGTCCTATTGTCCGAAGCTATTTCATATTTTCTTATTTACACACCAAAAAAAAACTGATGTGGCATAGAAAAATTTAAAAACTAGCTGTAAATTCGATCTCGAGTGTTACCACTTTATTTGTGTTTATATTTATGTAGTGTTCATTTCACGAGCACTTTGCTTTCCGTTAGCAAATGTATTTGCTTCCTCATAGGGGAAGCAATTGTAATTTTTTAAATAATAGGAAATTTAAAGTTTTTATCTTGATTAATTCAAGAATAGAAATTTACAAAAAATACAAAATTACAAAATAGTACAAAAAAATTCTAAAATATAATAACAACTCAGTGAATTTAAATTCTGTATTTGAAACGGTAATTTTTTGATCAGGAAAAAGGAAGAAGGATATTGTGTCACATCCTATCCCTTTCCCAGCCTTATAATTTTTCTACAAAAATTATGAGAATTATTTTATTTGAACATTTATGATCAAAAAGTATTTCCTATTTATGCTTTTCCAAATATTATGCATTACTATAGCTTCCTTACTATTTGAGAAAATGTATCAATAACATAGGTCAATCGATCCGCTTCAAATCAACACATCTTTTTCATTCTTACATCAACTTCAGATTATTACAATGAGAAAATTTTTACTATTAAAATCGATTTTTAGTGTAATATATATGTATGGCATATAAATAATCAGAGCTTCCTCACTCTTAAAAAAATAAAATAATATTATAGGTCAGTCAATTTGTCTCGAACCAAGCAATCTTTATATTCTTGCATCAACTTTCAATTACGTTAAAGAAAGAGGTTTTACTATAAAAAAATGTATTTTGAAACATTAAGCATTACCATGGCTTCCTTACTATTCGAGAAAATGTATCAATAATATAGGTCAATCGATTCGTTTTAAATCAACACATCTTTTCTATTTTAACATTAACTTTAGATTATAAGAATGAAAAAATTTTTACTATAAAAATCTATTTTTGGTATAATACGTATATATGGCATATAAATGAACATAACTTCCTCACTTTTTAAGAAAATAAATTAATATTATAGGTCCGTCAATTTGTCTCGAATCAAGCAATCTTTATATTTTTGCATCAACTTTGAATTATGTTGAAAAAAAAAAAATTACTTTCAAAAACTGTATTTATAAACATTAGGCATTACCATAGCTTTCTTACTATTCGAGAAAACATATCAATGATATAGGTCAATCGCTTCGTTTCAAATCAACACATCTCTTCCATTCTGACATCAACTTTAGGTTATGAGAATGAGAAGATTTTTATTATAAAAATTAATTTTTAGTGTAATATATATGGCATATAAATGATCATAACTTACTCAGTCTTTAGAAAATATATGAATATTTAGGTCAATTGATTTGCCTCAAATCAAGTAATCTTTTTTGGTTGTACATAAATCTTCAATTATTTTCATGAAAAAAGTGTTGCTATAAAAAAACTGATTTTTCAAATATTATGAAGTGCTAGAAAAATGCAATAAATATTTCTAAAAATCCTTTGGTCAGTTTCATGATATTATCGATGAACATGAGCCTCTCAAATTTCACCAATTTATCTGTAACAGTTTTTAAGGTATGGCGTTCACAAAAATGTGTGACATCCACACATCCACACACACATCCACACACACATCCACACCCACGTACACATATACACACACACACACACACATATATGCACACACACATTTGGAAAATTTCTCAGAACTTTGTATTAGACATTTTTGAATTGAGAAACGTTTAATCAAATAAATTGAAATTTTTTTTAAGATGTTACCATCACAAAGTTTTCTCTATGAGAAAGCAAAAACATTCAAAAATACAATATAGCGTGAGAAAATAGGAAAGGGCATGTAAAAATATAAAAAGGCCATGAAAAAATATTAAACAGCGTAACAAAATAGAAAAGGGTAGGGCAAAATAGAAAGGGAATCAAAAAATATCAATAGATTGGAAAAAGGGGCGTGGGGAAATATGAAATAGCATGAGTAAAAAAGGAGCGTATGAAAAAAGAAAGGAGCGCGTGAAAATAGGAAAAAGCATGGAAAATCATGCAAAAAGTTTCGTAAATTCAAGCAAAAAAAACATTTAAAAAATGCATTTACATTAACATCGTTCTTAATGCATCTACTTTTAGTAACTTCTTAAAAAATTAAAATTGTAATTTATATGTTTACTTTAAAAGTAAAATTTTTTCTGGCTAAATATTTATCTATTTTGTGCAAAAAATTGGTCATTTTGGATAAATGCAAATCTTTATGATTTAAAATTAAAAATATTCTTTAGTTTCATTATAAACTATTATATCTTTCGTTGCGAATGGATCTTTGTTTTTTGAACATCAAATTACTCGCTTAAAAGCTAAGCTAATATGTTGAAAAATCACTTTTTTTTGGTAATAGCTTATGATTTTAGTGCAATTTTTCTGTGGAAAACTAATTTTATTGACAGCAAATTCACGTACTGGTTTGACAAAAAACTTGTTTGTGCAAAAATCATATTTCCGGGTTGAAAAATTATGCTTTGTTTTTGTTTTGAATTTAATTGCGCATCTCAAATTTTTAAAATCCTTTTGCAATATCTCAATATTTTTAGAAAAATTAAATTATTGAGACCCTTAATACAGATAAACAACTAAACCTCATAAATCAACAGATATTCGAAGTTGTTATTTTGTAATCACAATTATTTGGCGAGAAATAAAGATTTCGAATTAATCTTTCTACTACAATGTGTATTTGATTTTTTAAGAATTTCCTATTTAATAAAATCTTTTTCAAAAACTGCATTGGTTATCTTGTATGCAATCTTTCTTTTGAATATCATTGTAATACATTGTTACACTTCTATTTCAAGAAGATTGATTTTATACGATAAAGAAGAAATTTTCAACAAAAAACATACATTTTTACAAAAATAGTCAAATTTTTAATTCAGAAAATTAATTTTTTACTAAAAAATAACAATGAATTTTCAACAAATCACATCAATTTCCAGAGACGCAGTTGAATGCATAAACTGGAAAATATGCATTTTTAATCAAAAATGTTATAGTTAAATTTTCATTTAAGAAAATAATTTTCAGTAAAAAAATCGAATTTTTTACCAAATTGTTGAATTCCCGAGCCAGAAAGACAAATTTTCTACAAAAAAGTTAAAAATTACAATAGAAGATGAATTTTCAACACAAAACATAAATAGTTTCAATCACGACAATTTTTGAAAAGAAATTACATATTTCAAACTAAATAGTTAAATTTTCAATTAAAAAAGATAAGTTATTGCCAAAAAATGGGACATTAAAATTTTTAGTTTAAAAAATCACTTTTCAGCAAAAAGAAAAGAATTTTCAAAGAATTAAATGTGATAAAAAAGACGTTTTTTTTGTCAAAAGACCTAATTTTTGAAGTTAAAAAGTCTAATGTTTCAGAAAAAGTTAACTTCAATACGTATAATATAAATTTTTAACAATACAGTTGAATTTAATTCAAGATGAATGACTTTTTAACGAGAAAGTTTAATTTTTGATAATAAAAGATAAATTTTTAACCAAAAATGCAATTAGTAAGTCTTTAAAATAAAAAAATTATTCGAGTTTTCAACAAAGGAGATAAATCTCACAAAAAAAATAATAAACCAAAAAGAATAATTCTCCACCCAGAAGATTAATGTTCTCCAGAAAAATATTTTCACTACTCATCACACTATATTTATCTTTCACATGAGTATTATTATGATGCAATGTTACACTTACATTCTATGTTAAAAGAAGCCACACATGTTAGAAGTAAAATAAGAATTCTGATCTTTATTTTTTTATCTGGATATAAAATATCGAAGAATTTGAAACTTATGTTCAAAGAGTTCTGTGAAATAGGTCTCATCATTTTTAAAACGTTTTCACTGTCACGTATGCTAACGAATATTTGATTGCTAAACTTCACTCATTCAAGGATGCGATGATACTAAAATTTGTCATAATTGTTAATTGCGTCACCTAAACATACATGACTGAAAAGCAAGAAGCGAAAGTTAACCTTCATTTAGGCCTACCCAGATAACAAACGTGCCTGGACCATAATAGGGATACCAGAATCGATTCCGATTTTTCGAAGGAATTGATTCCTAGCGCTCGAGAATCGATTCTTCGAAATCAATTCTCCCTGGCGAAATCAAAAGCAGAATCGATTCTGTAGCGCGAAATCGATGTCGATTCTCTCTTTTCACGTTGGATTCAAGTGCGGCTGGTCGAGCCAGATTTGTGCTTTTACCTGAATCCACATGCATCAACTTGCGTTCGCGGCATCCGCGTCTTTTTGACTTTTCAAAAAAATTGCAAACCATTATCAATATTTCAAAAAGTTTTCAAAATTTCCACAAATGTTTCAAAATTTTTAACTTCTTAAAAATTTCCAAAAATTTTAATAATTTTAAAAATTTTCAAATTGAAAAAAAATTTCTAAATTTTCTAAAAATTTAAATAATATTTTCAAAATTTTTTTAATTTCTCAAAAATTCTAATAATTTCTAAACTTTTGGAGGAAAATTGAAACTTTCAAAAAATTTTCAAAATTGTTTAAACTTTCCTAAATATTCAAATTCTAAAATTGCCAAAAATTATAATAAATTAAAAGATTTCTAAACTTCACAAAATTTTTCAAACTTTTTAAAATTTTTTAAAAAATTATCAATATTTCCAAAAGAATTCGAAATTTTCAAAAATTTTAATAATTTCGAAACTTTTGAAAAAAATTTAAAACGTTAAAAAAAATTTGCAAAATTGTTTAAAATTTCCAAAATATTCAAAATTTTCCAAAAATTTTGTTAATTTTCAAACTTTTAAAAAAATTCTGTAACTTTCAACAAATTTCCAAAATTGTTCAAAATTTACAAAAATTCAATCTGTTAAAATGACTAAAAATTGAAATAATTAAAAAGACCTTTAAACTTAAAAAATTTTTCGAAAGTTTCAAAAATTAATACCATTTTTTAAGCTTTCGAACAAAATTTCAAAAAATTATTAATTTTTCCAAAACTTTTTAAAATTTCTAGAAATGTTTCAAATTTTGTAACATTTTAAAAATTTCCAAAAATTTGGATAAATTCAAAAATTTTCAAACCTCAAAAAATTATCAATATTTACAAAAGTATTCAAAATCTCTAAAAATTTTAATAATTTCCAAACTTTTACAAAAAATTCGAAACTTTTGAAAAATTTGCAAAATTGTTCAAGATTTCCAAAATATTGTAAATTTTCTAAAAATTTGAATAATTCTTGAACTTTTTGAAAAAAATTGAAACTTTCAAGAAATTTTCAAAGTTGTTCAGAATTCCCAAAATATTCAAACTTTTGAAATTTCTACAAATTCGAATAATTTGAAAGATCTTTAAACTCTAAAAAATTTCCAAAAGTTTTAAAAATTTCCAAAATTTTTTAAACTTAACAAACATTTCAAAATATTATCAATATTTCCAAAAGTTTTCTGAATTTCCAAAAATGTTTCAAAAATTTTAACTTTTTGAAAATTTCAAAAAATTTTAATAATTTCAAAAATTTTTAATCAGAAGAATTTCTAAATATTCTAAAAATTTTTGATAATTTCCAAACTTTTAAAAAAATTCTAAGCTTTCAAGAAGTTTCCAAAATTGTTAAAAATTTTTTAAATATTTAAAATTTTCCATCTTTTAAAAAAATTTAAAACTTTTAACAAATTTCCAAATTGTTCAAAATTTCTAAAATATTAAAAATTTCCAAAATATTCCAAATTTTCCAAAAATTTCAATAATTTTTAAAGTTGTGGAAAAAATTGAAACTTTCAAAAAATTTTCAAAACTGTTCAAACTGTCTAAAATATTTGAACTTTTAAAATTTTTAAAAATTCTAGTAATTTAGAAGATTTTTAAGCTTTAAAAAATTTTTCAAACTTTTTAACAAAATTTCAAAAAATTATCAATATTTTTAAAAGTTTTCAAAATTTTTAAAAATTTTAATAATTTCCAAACTTTTAAAATATTCGAAACTTAATAAATTTTCAAAATTGTTTAAAATTTCCAAAATTTTCAAAATATTCAATCTTTTTTAAAATTTCTAAAAATTTTTATACTCGTCCTATATAAAAATTATTTGGAACAAATTTGTGAATCTTTTTCAGTTGAGTGACTTTTGTCTTTTCACTTTTTTCATACCTTGTGTTGTTTGTCCAAAAAATCTTCATTTTTAATTTTATTTCTTACGATTAGGGCCAAAAGTACGCATTCCATGAAAAAATAAATCTGAAGAAAATTGTTGATCTTCTTTATATGAGTAATTTTTTCTTTTTATTATTTTTTTGTAGCTTGTGTGTTTTGTCTAAAAAAATTTATTCTGTTATTTTTAATTATATTTGTTACGAATAAAACAAAAAATGCGTTTACTATATGAAAATAAATTTAAAAAAATTTGCGCATCTTTTTTTCATTACTTTTTTGGTAAATGAAACAAATATACTAAAAGTAATTAGTAGTGAATTCAAGGCAAGCATAGGAAAATGTTAAATTCTTACCTGACGCCAAGCGTCAGGGGACAGCATTGTCGATTTTGAAGGTTATGTAGTGAGTCTGATGCTAATTTTTATCTGACTTGAGATAAAACTTATCTCACTATTATGTAACAACACATTGCAGAATCTTCATGATTTTTTTTTGTCTTTTTATCATATCATTAGCATATCTGCATTAAATTTACTGTAAAGAAGTTTTTTGGGCAGCTGATTTTAAATCTGAAATATAAAATTTTGAAGAAAGTGTTTTCAATATGCTGACCAAAAACTCTAAAAAATAATCTAAACGGGATTAAATATACTGTACACGGATTTAACGGGCAGCTACTATCAAATTAGAAACACGAATTTTTTTAAACGAAGTAGTAACTGCAAAAAGCAAAGCAAATTTAATACTTGAGTTCAGTTTTTGATTAAAGAGATTAGTTATAACTTAAATGATGAATCTTCAAAAAAAAAATATATATAAAAAAATTAGTTCCACTTTTAACCAAAGAATTAAATTTTAAATCTCACTAGATAAATTATTAACCAAAACTGTCATATTTAATTTTGCAACCAAAAAATATTTTAGTTTTAAATAAAAAACAGTTGAGTTTAACCAAAAAAGATCAATGTTCAACAAAACATTTAAATCTTCAACTCAAACAAAATAGTTTTTAGCTAAACAGTTGTACTTAAAATTAAAAAAATTAATTCACTACCAAAAAACGAATGTGAAATCGAATGATTGTATTTTTTACTAAGAAGCAAATTTTTAATAAAGTACACAAATTTCAAAGCAAATAGTTCATTTTGCAACTAAATAAGATCAATTTTTGGCTAAAAAAGTATTGGTAAATTTTTTAACTAAAGAAATAAATATTGCACTAAATTAAAAAATCGTCAAAGAAAAGATGAATCTTTAACCAAATATTTCAAATTTTGACTGAATTGTTAAATCTTTCACCAAATTGTTAAATTTTCAAGTCGAAAAGACGAATTTTCCATTAAACAGTTGATTTTCAGTTCAAAAATATAACTCTTCAATAAAACAATTAGTTTTCAACCGAAACTGATTTATTTGTAATCCATTTTAACCCGAAAAATATATAATTTTTGCAAAAAGAGACAAATTTTTGGACGAGAAAAGAAGAAATTAGATTTTTTAAAACTAATTTAATGAAGATTTAAATTAATTTTATCATGATTTCCAAGGTTTAAAACGGAAAGAGTGAGTCTCTAAAAAGGAAATGTGTAGAAGCTAGATGCTCAACGCGATTGGGGTCGTCGGATAAAGAAGTTAAAAAACGGGAATTTAAACAGGCTTCAACATGAGTCAATACGGTATATAACTCTGCAGAAGTGAGTTTAGATTTACTGATGAATCGCTTCAAATGACGTTTCATTGTTTTTACAGAACTTTCCCATCATACACCAAAGTGTGAAGCATGGGCAGGAATAAAATGACAATTGATTTTTGCTCTAGACAAAAAATTGGTAACCCGTGTTTGATGTCCAGAGTCAAGCAGAAGTCTTGCTAGACCTTAAACCTTATTTTTCGCATTGCCAAAATTTGTTTTGTCCGGATGCATGTTTTGAGGACGACCTCGTCAAGAAGCGAAACGTTGCAAGCAACTTGAAAATGCGTCTGTCGTTAAATTTACCGCTAATTCCAGGTGAGCTGCCTTTGTCGCCTCAAAGATTCACTGATAGGCCTTTTTCGTTGTCCAAATACGAGTTCTCTCCTTCACATAATACGCTTTTGCAAAATCGACATGAAAAGTATTTAAGGAACAAGAAGAGTGTGATTTGTGCCGCAGGTAGACTTACCATGATATATTCAGTGCCGCATGTTGAAGCACATTCTTGACCGTAGTCTTGCATGATAACGGCCAGTATTGCGTTAGTAGGAATGCGATCGCAACTTTAACACCCAGCGTGCATTAGTCGGATGTGTTCGTCATTCATCATTAATCGCGTTACTAAATGATCCTAACGCAAAATGATTGGATTTCTATGATCCTATAAAATCATTGCGTGACTCGATTTACCGCCCTCTCTAAGCAGCTATGAATTGTTAAAAAACTGATTAAGTAATCAGGCTTACTTAAATTTTTGATTTCCTTGCTGTGTGTAAAGCAAAAAATCTCATCCTTGAAAGATTCTGCCTAAGATTCTCCCTTAGGAGTCGAT
>JAUELO010049575.1:0-10121 GCA_032357855.1 Amphibolips quercusostensackenii | reverse complement strand
GTTTAGTTTGGAATGTTGATAATTTAGAATCATAAAATTTTGAAAGACTTTTTGAAATAGGCCTATCAAATTAAAATTTATGCTTTAATTTAAGATGATATAAGATAGAGGTAATAATAATAAATTAGAATGAATATTAAAATAGCTCGGTCGGCCTTCCCACAATTTGAATTTAAATTGGCTGTCCGTGATCTGTAACATCTATTTAAATATAAGACTTTATATCGAAAACAATTATCAGCAAAGAAAAAAATGAATAAGTCAATTAGAGATTTTGTATCGTAATAAGATGTACTTTACACCTCATACTTCTCTTCTTTATCCTCCACCTCCACTTCCACCTCCACCTCCTCCTCCTCCTTCACATCTGCCTCCACCTTCTCCTCTTTTTCCTCCTTCTCCTCTTCCTCATTTTCTCTTTCTCCCACTTGAAGTCTTTCTGATGTCTTTCATTTTCGACACTAATACGTTTTAAAAAAGATTACTATTGAAAATTTGACAAATTGTTTAGTTTGGAATGTTGATAATTTAGAATCATAAAATTTTGAAAGACTTTTTGAAATAGGCCTATCAAATTAAAATGTATGCTTTAATTCAAGGTACTATAAAATATAATTAATAATCATAAATTAAAATAAATATTAAAAAAGATTATTCTGCTTTCACACAAAATTAATTAAATTGAAATTCAAATTAGCCTTTAGTAATCTGCAGCTTCTATTGAATAAAAGACTTCATTCCAACAGAAATTATCATCAGGGAAAAAATGAATAAGTCAATTTGGAATTTTGTATCGTAATAAGATGTACTTTACACATCCACCTTACTCTTCTCTTGCTTCTTCACCTGTTTCTCCTTTTTCTCCTCCTTCTCCGCCTCCTTCACTACATTCACATCAACATCCTCCTCTACCACCTCTTCATCCACCTTCTTCTCATTCTCCTCCTCTTCTTTCTTCTCTTCTTGAAATCTTCTGGATATCTTTTATTTTTGACATCGATCCATTTAAAAAGATGTTAAATATACAAGATTCAACAAATTGTTTATTGTTCATGCTTACAGTTTAAAATCATTGAATTTTGTATGCCTTTTTGAAAGCAGTCTATCTTTTTGAAATAATAATTTGGGATTTTGTATGGTGATAAGACGTACTTTACACCTCTTCCTTCTTCTCCTTCTTATTATTCTTCTTCTCCTCCTCCTCCTTCTCTTCTTTGCGCTTTATACTTCTCCGCCTCCTCTTCCACATCCACATTAACATCCTCCATATCCAAAACCACTCCTTCTCTTCCTCTTTCTCCTTCTCTTAAAGTCTTACTAATGTCTCCCTATTTTCGACACCGATCCATTTTGAAGATGTTTACCATAGAAAATTCGCCAAATTGTTTATTTTTAAATGTTTATAGCTTAGGATCATAATATTTTGAATGCCTTTTTGAAATAAATCCATCTTTTTAAGACAATAATGTAAGATTTTGTACCGGGATGATATATACTTTACACCTTCTCATCCTCATCCTTCACCCACTCCGCCTCCTCCTTCTCCTTTACCTACTTCCCCTCCTCCTTCACATCCAAATCAACATCATTTTCCACCACCTCTTTTTCCACCTTCTTTTCCTCCTGTTCTTTCTACTATCTTTAAAGTCTTGCGTTAACGACACTAATTCATTTTGAAGATGTTTACTATTAAAAATTCCCCGAATTGTTCAGTTTTGAATGTTTATAGTTTTAAATTACACAATTGCGTACGCCTTTCTCAAATAGGTCTATCTTTTGGGGATATTGATTTGAGATTTTGTATCGTAATGCGATGTACTTTACATCTCCCTCTCCTCCTTATGCTTCTTTCCTTCTCCTCCTCCTTCTCTCTGCATTCTTTTCCTGCTTTTCCTCCTCCTTTCCTTTTCCTTCACAGCGTCCTTCCTCTCCTTAACCTCCGCTACCTCCTCCTCTTCCTTCTCCGCCTCCTTCTACTCTTTTTTTTCCTTCACTTTGTCCTACTTTTCTTCCTTATCTTTTTCCTTGTCGTCTTAAAGTCTCTTTGATATCTTCCATTTTTGACACCGATTCATTATGAAGATGTTTACTATTGAAAATTTGCAAAATTGTTTAATTATGAAAGTTTTACAGCATAAAATCATGAATAGGTCTATCTATTTGGAATTGAAATTTTAGAATTTGTATTGTGATCAGATGTACTTTACACCACCTCCTCCTCTTACTTTTTCTCCTCCTCCTTCTGCTCCTTCTGTTCCTCCTTCTTTTCCTCCTTCAACTCCTCCTCCATATCCACATCAACATCCTCCTCCTTCTCTTCCTCTTCCTCTTTTTTCTCTACCTCCTTCTCTTCCTTTACCTGTTCTTTTTTTTCTTCTCTTGAAGTCTTCCATTTTCGACACCAATCCATTTTGAAGATGTTTACTATTGAAAATTCAAAAAATCGTTCAGTCATAGAAGCTTATAGTATAAAATCATAAAATTTTGAATGTCTTTTTGAAATAGGTTAATCCTAAAGATTTTCAGTTAAAGACCCTTTAATTTTGAATGTGTCTAATTAAAAATGATCCTATTTAAAATGCTCTTATAATAGTTGAGTTTTTAGGATTTACAACTAAAAACTCTCTAATTTTAAAGATGCATTTGTGAATTTTAAAAACTGAGGAACTTTTTAATTTCAAGATGTATAAATGAAAATTCTTAACATTGTTTAATTAAAAACCTTTATCTAAAAACAGTTGAGATCAAATAAGGTTATAATAACATAACTTGCTACACGGTCTTTTTAATTCATATTAGCCCTTCGTAATCTGTAACTTCAATTTGAATAAAAAAATCTATCCCAGCACTAATCATCATCAAGAAAACAAATGAATAAGTCCATTTGGGATTTTGTATCGTAATGAGATATACTTCACAGCTCCTCCTTCTCCTCTTCATTTTTTTCCTCCTTCTTCTTCTTCTCTTCCTCCTACTTCACATCCTCCTTTTTCTTCTCTTTCTGCACCTCCTCCTTCACCACCACTTCTACCTCCTTCTTTACTTCTTCCTTGTCTTTTTTTCCCTCTTTCTCCTTTTTCTTCTCCTCTTCTTTCCCCTCCTCTTGAAGTCTTCACGATGTGTTCCATTTTAGACACCGTTCCATTTTAAAGATGTTTACTATTCAAAATTCACCAACTGGTTTCGTTTTGAAGGTTCATAGTTTGAAATCACACAATTTTGAACGCCCTTTCAAAATAGGTGAATTTTTTTGGAATAGAAATTTGAGATTTTGTATCGTAATAAGATGTGCTTTACACCCCTTCCTTTTCCATCTACTCTTCCTCCTCTTACTCTTTTGCTTCTTTGGGTCCCCCTCCTCTTCCTCCTTCTACTCGTCCTCCATATCCACATTAACATCCTTTTTTTTTCCTCTTCCGCTTTCTTCTCTACCTCCTTCTTTTCCTTCACCTCTCCCTCCACCTTCTCCTCTTCTTTCTTCTTCTCTTGAAGTCTTCCTAATGTCTTCCATTTTTAACACCGATCCCTTCTAAAGATATATACTATAGAAAATTCGTCAAACTGTTTATTTTTGATTAATAGTTGAAAATCATAAAATTTTGAAGACTTTTTTTCAAAATAGGTCTATCTTTTTAGGATAATAATTTAGGATTTTGTATCGTGATAAGATGTACCTTACACCTCCTCCTTTTTTCCTACCTCCTCCTCCACATTCTCATCATTATTCTCCTCCTCCTTGATCACTTCTTTCTCCATGTTCTCCTTCTCCTCTCCGTCCTCTACTTTCTCCTCCTCTTGCAGTCTTCCTCGTATCTTTCATGTTCGACACGGATCTATTTTAAAGATATTTACTATTAAAAATTCACTAAGCTTTTAGGTTTAAATGTTTATAGTTTAAAACCTTAAGATTTTAAGTGCTTCTTTGAAATAGGTTCATCAAATGAAAAACTCATCGCAACGGAAATAACCAGCATTAAAAAAAATCAATAATTCGATTATATATTTTGTATCGTAATAAGATGTACTTTACACCTCATCCACCTGCTCGGCTATTTTCTCCACCAACCTCACCTTTAACTTCTTCTTCACATTATTCTTCTCTTCTTTTTTTCTTCTCCTTATCCTACTTTTCTTTCTCCTCTTTATTTTCTTCATTCTCTTCCTCGCCTTAAAATCTTTTTGATGTCTTTTGTTTTAGACAACGATCCATTTTGTGAATGTTTATTACAAAAAATTTTCTAAACTGTTTATTTTTGGATGTTTATAGCTCAAAATCATAAAATTTCTAATGACTTTTTGAAATAGTTCTTTTATTTCGAGATAATTTCGGATTTTTTATTATGATAAGTAGTACCTTAAACCTCCTTCTCCTTTTCCACCTTTTTCTACACAATCACATCAACATCCTCCTCCTCCTCCTCGAGCACTTCTTTCTCCACCTTCTCCTCTTCCTCTTTCAGTCTTTCGGATGTGTTCTTTTTTTAGGCACTGATTTATTTTTAAGATGTTCACAATTTAAATTTGGAAAAATTATTCAGTTTCAAATGTTTATAGATTCAAAACATATTATTTTGAACGCATGTACTTTACACAACCTCCTTCTCCTCCTCCTCTTCCTCCTTCTCCTCCGCCTCCTCCTCCACATACACATTAACATCCGCCTTCTCCTCCAACCCCTACTCCTCCTCTTCCTCCTCCTCCGCCTTCTCCTCTAAATACACATTAACATCCGCCTCCTCCTCCAACCCTTACTCCTTCTCTTCCTCCACCTATTTCTCCTCCTCCTCTTCTTTTTTTCCTCTTTTTAATTCTTCTCTTAAAGTCGTTTTGATGTCTTCCATTTTCGAAACTGACCTATTGTGAAGGTGTTTATTCTTGAAAATTTACCAAATTGTTTAGTTTTAAATGTTTATAGTTTGAAATCATAAAATTTTAAACGCATGTACCTTACACCTCCTCCTTCTCCTCCTCCTTTTTTTCCTTCCTCCGCCTCCACATACACATCAACATCCTACTCCTTTTTTACCTCCTCCTCTTCCCTCTCTTCCTCTTTCTCCATCTATTTCTTCTTCTCCTTCTCTTCTTTCTTCTCCTCTTTCTTCTTCTTTTCTTGAAGTCTTCCTGATGTCTTTCATTTCGACACCAATACATTTTTGAGATGTTTACTATTGACAATTCGCCAAATTGTTTAGTTATAAATGTTGATAGTATAAAATCATACAATTTGAAAAGCCTTTTTGAAATAGCTCAATTTTTAAGATTTTCAATCGAAGCTCCTTCAATATTAAATGTGTTTAATTAAAAATGATTAAATTTCAAATATTTTTTTATAATAGTTTAGTTTTGTACGTTCACAACTGAAGGCTTTTGAAATTTAAAGATATGAAAATAAAAATTCTCAAATTTTAATGATTCAGAAGATTAAACGTCCAGTTTTCAATTCTCAATCTTCGAAATTAAAGAAATTTCAAAGGTAAATTTTTTAATTTTGATTTTTAAACATAGAACTTGCATACATTTTAATTTTAAATTTTCAAAATTGAAAACTCGCTAATTTTAAGATATATAAATAAAAATTCGTTGATTTTAAAGATAAAAGGTCATGTTTTGGCTTTAGTAATCTGTCACTTTCATTCAAACATAAGATTTTATCCCAACAGAAATGGTAAGCCTCTTCTCCTCCTTTTCCTCCTTCTCTTTCTTCTTTTCCTTTTGAAGTCTTTCTGATGTCGTCCATTCCCAAAAAAATTGTAATTGCATTTCAATTTGAATTAGCTTTAAGTAATTTATACTTTTCAGGTAAATATATGTCTTTATTCCAGCAGGAATTATAAGCAAGGACAAAAATTATTAAATGAATGTGGGATTTTGTATCGTAATAAGATGTACTTTACACCTCCTCCTCCTTCTCCTCCTTATCCGCCTCCTCCTCCTCATCCATATCCAAATCCTCGTTCTCCTTCTCCTTTATTTCCCCATCCTTCTTCTTCTTCTCTTACTCCTCTTATTTTTCCTCTTTCTCCTCCTCCACATCCAAATCCACGTCCTCCTTCTCCTCCTTCTCTTTCTCCTACTCTTTTGTCTCCCCTTCCGTCCTTCTGTTCTTGCTTCTCGTTCTCTTGAAGATTTCCATTTTCGACATTAATCAATTTTGAAGATGTTTACCAATAGAAATTCGCCAAATTGTTCAGTTTTCAATGTTTGTAGTTTAAAATCATAAAAATTCACACTTTTTCCTGAAGTAGGTCTATGTTGAAAATTTTCAACTGAAGATCTTTCAATGTGGAATGTGCATAAATTAAAACAATGCCATTTTGATTTTTTTCTTGATAGTTCAATCATGAAAATTTATAACAAAGAAATTTTAAATTTTGAAGATGCGTGAATAACAATTTAAAAATTATGAGAATCAAAAGTGGAGTTTTCCATTCTAAATTTGTAAAGTTAAATAAGTGTTGAATTATAATTATGACAATTGCAGTATTATTAATTTAAAAACTTAAAACTATAAATTGTCAAAATTTAAAAGTTGTCCATTTTTTTAAATATTAATTAAATTTCTTAAATTTCGATGATTTTTAGGATTAAATGTTTAGATTTAAGTTCTGAATCTCCCGAATGGAAAAATTTTTGAATGTAAATCATAAAAATCACAGAAATATTAATTTTAATTTTTCAAAATTAAAAACTTGTAAATTTTAAATATTTACGATTTGCTTTTCTACATTTCTTAAATGTTGCATTGAAAAATTCCTTTAAAAATTTTAAAAAATTGAAAGATTAAAAAATTTTTTAAATTATTTTCTTCTCAAGATTCATATTTTGAACGTCAGTAATTTTTTCCATTTTTCCTAATAGTTCAATTTTAAAGATTAAGAGTGGAAAATGTTTCAATTTTTATCAAAATTATCACGTTTTTTTACAACATTGTTACAAAATTTCTCACTTTAAATAATTTTCAATTTTTGAAGATTCATTATTAAAAACTCTTTAATTTTTAAGATATATAAATGAAAATTTTTTACTTTAGGTGATTTTAAAAATCATAAGATAAGCTTTTAATTCTAAATCTTCCAAATTTAAGAAATCTTGAATGTAAAGCATCTGAATTACAGAATTTTGATTTTTGAGACTAGAAAATTGCATAAATTTGATTTTTAAGTGCTCAAGATTAAAAACTATTAAATTTTACAAATATATAAATAAAAATTTTTAAATTAAATAATTCTTCTAAATCTCAAATTCTTAAATTTTTTAAATTTTCATTGCAAAACTTAAAACATGCATAATTTTTATTTGTCAATTTTCAAAATCGCAAACATTTCCATCTTAAAGATTCAAAATTAAAATCTTTGCAATTTTGAAAATTCAGAATCTAAAATTTTTATATTCTGAAAATATAGGATTGCAGATTATTAAATTTTTTAAATTTATATATTGAAGGTGTGTAATTTTAGACTTTTTTGGAATAGTTTAATTTTAAAGACTTAAAATTTAAAATTGTTTAATTTAACTCGTTTGCAATTTAGAATTCTCGAATTTTGAATACTTGGAATCGAAAATTCTTTAAAGTTTAATGTATGTAATAAAAAGTGATTCAATTTTGAATGCCTTTTTTGAAATAGTTCAAGTTTTAAAATTAAAAATGATCTAATTCTAAATATTTAAAATTAAAATTAATTTCATTTTATAAATTCGCAATTGAAAATTCTTTAATTGGGAAAAAAGGAACTGCAACTGTAATTAGTTTCTTTTTAAATAATTCATTTTTTAAATGAAAATGTAATTATTTCATTTTTGATTAAAAATTGATTTTTTCAGTTTAAAAGTTTAATTGTTTGGTAGAAAATTTATAATATTTGTTCAAATTTAACTAGTTTGTAAGAAATTAAATTTTTGTTAAAAATTTCAATGTTCGGTTAAAAATTAATCTTTTTGGTTTGAAAATTCGACTATTTGGTGAAAAATGTAAAACTTTGTCAAAAATACTTTTTCAATATTAAAAGATTACATTTTTAATGAAAAATTAACTATTCAGTGGAAATTTTATAATTTTTTTCGAAATTCATTAATTTGCTTACAGAATGTATTATGTCGAAAATTCGTTCTTTATGTCAGAAAATTAACCTTTTTGGTCAAAAATTCTACTACTTAATTAAAAATTCATTTTTTTATTGAGAATCTGTCTTTTTTAGTCATGATTTTCATATTAATAATGTTATTTAATAATTTAATTATTTGGGGAAATTTCTTTTATAGAGAGATACTTTTTCTTTACCGACTAAAAAAATTCTTCCTAATTAAAAATTTAGCTTTTGTTGAAAATTCTTTTTTGGTAAAGCTACAATTGTCTGGCTGAAAAGTAATCTGTTTTGGTAAACCTGAAACTTTTTTGTTTTTTTTTTAATTTTTTAATTTTTAATTTTTTAACTATATTGTCGATAATTTTTTTTTATAGGTATAATGAATTTTTCGGATTGTTGAAAATTTATGTATTTTGTTATAAATTCGACTATTTTAGGAGAAAATTAATTCGCTTGGCTTGAAATTTCAAAAATCTGGTAAAAACTAAACTTTTTTGGCGAAAGTTGATCTTCTTTGTTTAAAATTATTTTTTGTAATCAAAATCCATTAATTTAGTTAAAAATTTACATTTTTCGTTGAAAATTTGACTATTTTGTTGACTGAGTTACAAATTAATTTTTTTTACTGAAAATTTGAATTATTATATTTTTTGTTTAAAGTATGTGTTCTTGTTAGTTGAAAATTAACCTGTTTTAGCAGGAAATTAATTTTCTTGGATAAAAATCCAACTTTTTGGTTAATAATTTAACTATTTTAAAAGAAGTTATTCTGTTTAGTTTTAACATTTGACTGGTTGGCTGAAAATGTATCTACTTGGTTGAGAATTTGTCAAAATTGATTTTTTTTGTTGAAAATGTATATTTTTTTATCTTTTTTTTTTACTTTTTTCACTTTCTTAAAGATTAATTTTTTTGTCAAAGATTCATAATTCATAAAAAAAATTTATTCAGTTAAAAAATTTTATCTATCTGCTGAAAAATTAAGCTACTTTCTGAAAAGAATTATATTAGTAAAAAAATTTTTTTTTACGGAAAATTTAACTATATGGTTAAAAATTCAACTGTTTTTATTTTCAGATTAACTATTTTCTTAAAGTAAAATGCTTTATAAAAAATTTGTGTTTTTGTTTAAAAATTCAAGAATTCGCTTAAAAATTTAACTTTTTTGTAGAAAATTAGCTCTTTTTGGATTAAACACTAATTTTTTCAATGAAAATTTATTGATTTAATTTTTTGTTAAAAATTGATCTCTTTTAGTTTAAAAATTCAACTATTTGGTTGAAAATATACTCAATGTGTTAAAAATTTAACAATTTTGTTAAAAATTTATGCAGATTGTTAAAAATTCGACTTTTTAGTAGAAAAATAATCTTTTGGGTGAGAAATATAACTATTTGGTTGAGGATTCAAGTAGTTTGTTAAAAATTCCTTTTCTTTGCTTAAATTCATCTGCTTTAAATTTAAAATATAAATCTTTTGTGGTTGAAATTTTAGCTATTACATTTTTGGTTAAAAATCCATCTTTTTATTCTGAAAATAAAAATGATTGATTGAAAGTGGAAAAACTTTCTTCAAGATACATAATTTCATTCGAAAATTCATCTCTTTGGTTGGAAATTATACTTTGTTGAAAAAATAATTTTTTTGTTAAAATTTATTTGTTTTTAAAATTTAACTATGTGTTTGAAAATTCAAATATTTCGTAGCAAATATATGAAATTTGTTGCAAATTTATCTATTTACTTAAAAATATATGTGTTTGTTATAAATTTTACTTTTTTGGTAGAAAATTAACCCTCTAAGTAGAAAATTTAAATATTTTGTTAAGAATTCAAATATTTGGTTAAAAATTCGTTTTTTGGCTGAAATATAACAATTATTTTTTTGTTGAAAATTTATCTTTTTAGACTAAGAAATCAAATGTTTGACAGAAAAATTGTCTTTTTGTCTTAAAAATTAAGCTTTTTATTGTAAAATTAAACATTTTGAAGAAAATCCACTTTTATTGTACTGACAAACTAGGCAATAAAAAAAAAG
>JAUELO010049567.1:0-10121 GCA_032357855.1 Amphibolips quercusostensackenii | reverse complement strand
TATTTTCCCTGCTTTCCAAAAAAATTCCCCTTTTTTCGTTTTTTTCAGCTTGAATATAAACTAAATCAATAGAGCTTGAAAAAAGAAACAAACTATTCTTGGTTAAAAGTGATTTCTTTAGTTCAAAATTTAGCCAATATATTTTTAACTTGAAATTTATCTTGTTTAGTAAAAATTCTACTACTAAGTTGATAATTCGTCTTTTTGGTAGAAAATTAACATTCTTTGTTGAAAAATCATCTTGCTGGTTGAAATTAAACTATTTGGTTAAATGTTTAACTCTTTTCTTAAAAATTCAGTTTTTTGAAAGATTCATCAGTTTAATTGAAAATTCGTAACTTTGATTGAAAATTTAACGATTTTTCATTCTTTTTCTCTCCTCATCGCTAAGTTCTGTAGTGTTAATTTGTCTTTGATATGCTTTTATCTTTTCTTGTCTTGCTGCTTTGATTTCATCATTCTGCCACGCAACACCAGACATTCTTTCCACAAGCGCAGTACCACACACTCCAGTCGCACTCTTAATAATGACATTCCGGATCATAGTCGATGCGCCCCCTATATTTTTATTACCTATTAGAGCCTCCCAAATTGTCTTATCTATAAAGTGGGGGAAGTCGAGCAAAAATAAGGGGAGTCAGTGAGGAGGGACATTAGGACCAAAAGTAGGCTAAGTGAACTTTGAGGCAGTTTGCAAATTTTACGAAAGATGCCCCCTTTTGTCACCCTTTTTCAAGAATTCTTATTTTCACATGTTTCAAATAAAAATTCACCTTTTTTTGTGTTTTTTTTTTTACTTAAATGTAAACTGAATTAATAGAGCTCAAAAAGAAAAATTAACTATTCTTGGTTAGAAGTAATTTGTTTGGTTCAAAAGTGTTTTAATATATTTTTAGGTTAGAAATGATCTTGTTTGGTGAAAATTCTAGAATTTAGTAGAGAATTCGTCTTTTTTGGTAGAAAATTAATTTTTTTTTGTTGAAAAATCAACTTATTGGTTGAAATTAAACTATTTGGTTAAATGTTGAATTTTTTTCTTAAAAATTTAGTTTTTTTTTTAAAGATTCGTCATTTTAATTGAAAATTCGTAACTCTTATTAAAAAATTTAGTTTTTTTCCATACTATTTCTCTCCTTATCGCTACGTCCTTATCTGTCTTTGATATGCTACAATCTGTTTCTGTCATGCTGCCTTAAGTTCATCATTCCACCACGCATCACCAGACATTTTTCCCACAACCGCGGTACCACACACTCCAGTCGCACTCTTAATAATGACATCCCAGATCGCAGTCGATGCGCTCTCTATATTTTTATTACCTATTAGCGTCTTCCAAGTTGTCTTCTCTATGCAGTAGAGCAAGTGAAGTAAAAATAAGGGTTTCAGTGAGGGGACTTTAGGGACCGGAAGTAGGGTAAGTGAACTTCAAAAATGTTTCCCAATTTTGCGAAATATGGACTCTCTTTTCACCCTTTTATCAAAAATTCTAATTTTCCCTTGTTTCGAAAAAAATTCCCCTTTTTTTGTTATTTTTTTTTTTTTGCTTAAATGTAAACTGAATTGATAGAGCTCAGTAAGAAAAACTAAATATTCTTTGTTGAAAGTCCTTTTTTTGGTTTTAAAAGTCTCTCATATTTTTGGTTCAGATTGATCTCGCTTGCTGAAAATTCTGCTATTTATTCAGAAATTTGTCTTTTTTGGAAGAAAATTATTCTTCTTTGTTGAAAAATGAACTAATTGGTTGAAATTAAACTATTTTATTAAATATTAAACTCTTTTCTTGAAAATTCAGTTTTTTGGAAGATTCATGATTTTAATTGAAAATTCGTCACTTTGGTTGAAAATGTAACTATTTTGCTAGAAATTCATTTTTTTTAGGTTCCAGAACTTGTTTTCTTACCTGAAAATGTAACTAGTCCATTTTTAATTGAAAAATCATATATTTTGTTGAAAATTTGTTTTTTATGTTAAGGTTAATATTTTTGGTTAACAATTCATTTTTTTTGTAAAAATACAACTACTTAGTTGATAATTAATCCGTTTAATTCAAAGATTTAACTATTTTATTTAAAATCAGTATTTTTTAGTAGAAAATTAATTTCCTTAGTCAAAGTTCTTCCTTTATGGTTTAAAAGTGATGTATTTAAGTGTTTTACATAAAAAATGGGTATTTTTTATGAAAAATTATTAAACTTAAAAAATTACAAATTTTTCAACAAATTATGTTTTTTGGTTTTAATAGCGTCTCATAACGAAAATTGACATTTTTCAACAAAAATAATTGAATTTTGAAGAATTCATAATTTTTAAACAATTTTAGGTTACGTTCGGGTCTTAAGCCTAAAATTGGTATTTTAACAAAAAATTGTTATAATTTTAACAAGATTTGCAGTTTCTGAACAGCTTTGAGTTATTTTAAGGTTTTTTTACAGGAAATCGGTAATTTAAAAAAAAATTAGATTTTTGAATAAACTTTCAATTTTTTCACCAACTTTAGGTTACGTTGGTGCGTTTAATCTAAAATTAGTGTTGAAAAAATATAAATAAATGTAATGATTTATTTACGAAAAAAAATCTTTTCAAGCATAAAAAATTTCAGATTGTGTTAGTGTTTTTTGTCAATAATTAAAATTTTTAATAAAAGATTTTTTTTTTTGAAGAAGATTCATGATTTTTGAACAATTTTTGTTCTTGTCCTTCTTTTGCATTGAAAATTGATATTTTAAAACAAAAATCATTATAATTTGAACCATATATATATTTTTTTTAATTTTGGATTGTGTTAGGCTTTTTGGTTAGAAATTTGTATTTTTAATAATTTCATCGGTTATGTTAGCGTTTCTCGCCGAAAACATACTTAAATTTCAAAGAAGATTTACTATTAGGAACAATGTTTTGATACGTTATGATAGTGATCTTTGTCGAAAATTGGTATTTTTGATTTAAAAAATCATAAGATTTTTCAGTTTATTGTTATTCTTCAGATTATTATTCAATTATACAATTCACAATATTTTTTTTTTTTGCTGACATTTTATACCGAACATCGTCTATTTAATGCAACACCAGTGGATTTCAAAAAAGGTAAAGCATTTTTGAAAAATTGTAGGTCATTCTCTGCTTTTTTTACCGGAAATCGGTTATAATCTCAAAAAAGATTTACGATTTGGGACAATTTTAGGTTAAGTTTTAACAATTTTCACCAGAGATCGGTTATTTAAAACAAAAAATATTATGTAAAAAAAATTTACAATCATAAACAATTTTTTGTTATGTAATGTCAATGTATTTCGTATAAAATTAAACATTATTAGGGTATGTTTATAGAAAATTCGGGTTCTTAATAACCTTAATTATAATTAGGCCTATTTTTCGCTTTGCCCACTTCGAAATTTTGTTTAATTAATAAAATAATTTTTACCTAAAAGCACACATGTAATCGAACTCTGATGAACATAATATAATAAAGAGCATTAAACTAGGGATACTGGAATCGATTCCGATTCTTCAAAGGAATCGATTCCTCGCGCTCGAGAATCGATTTTTGTGATCTATTCTGCCTGACGGAATCGGTAGCGGAATCGATTCTCCAGCGCGAAACTGACGTCGATTCTCTCTTATCGCGTTAGATCCCAGTGCAACCGGGCGCAAGTCGCGCCAGATTTTTGCTTTTACCTGCATCCACGTGCATCAACTTGCATCCGCGTCTCTTTGACACTTTTTATAAATAATTTATATACATTCAAACTTTTTAAAAACTTCCAATAATTTAAAAGATTTTTAAACTTTGAAGAATTTCCAAACTTTTCCACAAAATTTCAAAAAATTATCAGTATTTCCAAAAGTTTTCCAAATTTCCAAAAATTTGCCAAAATTTTAAACCTTTTTGAAATTTCCAAAAATTTTAATAATTTTGAAAATTTTCAAACTGTAAAAAAAATTTTTAAATCTTAAAAATTTTCTACAAATTTTAATAATTTCCAAAATTAAAAAAAAATTTGAAACTCAAAAAATTTTCAAGATTGTTCAAAATTTCTAAAATATAAAAAATTTTCTAAAAAATTTTATAATTTCCAAACTCTTAAAAAAATTTAAAACTTTCAAAAAATTTCCAATATTGTTAAAATTTTTTAAAATATTCAAAATTTTCCAACAATTTTAATGATTCACCAACTTTAAAAAAAAAAATTGCAATTTTCAAAAAATTTCTAAAATTGTTTAAAATTTTCTGAAAATTTAAATAATTTCTAAAGTTTTTACAATTATTTAAAACTTTTGAAAAATTTCCAAAATTGTTTAAATTTTTCAAAATATTTGAATTTTTTTCAAATTTCCAGAAATTGTAACAATTCAAAAGATTTTTAAACTTTAAACAATTTCCAAAAATTTCCAAAATTTTTTTAACCTCTCAACCAAATTTCAAAAAATTATTCATATTTTCAAAACTTTTAAAAATTTTCAAAAATGCTTAAAAATTCTCCAAAATTTTTAACGTTTTTAAAATTTCCAAAAATTTTAATAATTTTTAAACTTTTTAAAAAAATTTTAAACTTTCAGAAAATTCTCAAAATTTTTTTGATTTTCTGCAAATTATAATAATTATCAAACTTTTTTAAAAAAATTTGAAACTCAAACAATTTTCGAAATTGCCTAAATATTCAAAATTTTCCAAAAATTTCAATTATATCCAAACTTTAAAAAAATTTTATCTTTAAAAAAATTTCCAAAATTGTTTGAAATTTTCAAAATATTCAAAACTTTGTTAAAAATTCCAAAAATTTTAATAATTTTTAAACTTTAAGAAAAAATTTGAAACTTCAAAAAATTTTCCAAGTGCTCAAAATTTCCAAAATATTCAAAATTTACTAAAAATTTTTAATATTTCCAAACTTTTTAGAAAAATTTGAACATTCAAAAAATTTCTAAAATTGTTCAAAATTTCCAAAATATTCAAAATTTTAATAATTTCTAAAATTTTTTAAAAAATTTGAAACTTCCAAAAAAATTTCCAAATTTATTCAAAATTTCCAAAATATTCAAAATTTTTTTAAAATTTTAATAATTTCCAAACTTTTTAAAAAAATTTGAAACTTCCAAAAAATTTCTAAAATTGTTCGAGATTTCCAAAATAATCAAATTTTCCAAAAATTTCAATAATTTACAAACTTTTCAAAAAAATTTGAAATTTTTAAAAAAATTTCTAAAATTAATCTTTTTTAATATTTCAAAAAATTGTAAAAATTTAAAAGATTTTTAAATTTTAAACAATTTCCAAAAATTTGAAAAATTTCCAACATTTTTTAAACTTTTCAACAAAATTTTAAAAAATTGTCAATATTTCCAAAAGTTTTCGAAATTTCTAAAACCTTTTAAAATTTTAAACTTTTTGAAAATTTCCAAAAATTTTAATAATTTCTAATTTAAAAAAAAAATTCAAACCTTCAAAAAATTTTCTACAAATTTTATTAATTTACAAACTTTTAAAAAAAATTTTAAACTTTTAAAGAATTTCCAAAATTGTTCAAATTTTCTAGAACATTCAAAATTTTCCAAAAATTTTACTAATTTCCAAGCTGAAAAAATCGAAGGTTTTGACAAATTTCTAAAATTGTTCAAAATTTCCAAAAATATTCAAAATTTCCTAAAAATTTTAATAATTTACAAACTTTTAAAAAAATTTTGAACTTTCAAAAAATTTTAAAAACTGTATAAAATTTCTAAAATATTCAAATTTTCCAAAAATTTTATTAAATTAAAACTTTTTAAAAAAATTCTTAATTTTAAAAAAATTTCTAAAATTGTTCAAAATTTTATGAAAATTTTAATGATTTCTAAAGTTTTTTAAAGAATTCGAAACTCAAAAAGTTTTAAAATTGTTTAGAATTTACAAAATATTCACTATTTTAAATTTTCCAAAAATTGTAATAATTTGAACGATTTTTAAACTTTAAACAATATCCCATAATTTTCGAAATTTTTCAAACTTCTTAACAAAATTTTAAAAAATTATGAATATTTCAAAGTTTCCAAAATTTCCAAAGAATTTACAAAATTTCAAACTTTTTTAAAATTTCCAAAAATTTTAATAATTTCCAAACTTTTAAAAAAAATTGAAACTCAAAAAATTTCTAAAATTTTAAAAATTTTCTACAAATTTTAATAATTTACAAACTTTTTTTAAAAAATTTGACTCAAAAAAATTCCACAATTGTTTAAAATTCCTTCAACATTAAAAATTTTCTACAAATTTTAATAATATTCAAACTTTTAACAAAGATTTGAAACTTTTAAAAAATTTCCAAAATTGTTCGAAATTTCCAAAATAATTAAAATTTTCCAAAAATTTTAATAATTTTTAAATTCAAAAAAAAAACTTGAAACTTTCAATAAATTTCCAAAATTGTTAAAAATTTTTTAAATATTTAAAATTTTTCAAAGATTTTAATATTTCTAAATGTAAAAAAAAACTTTAAACTTTGAAAAAATTTTCAAAATTGTTCAAAATTTCTAAAATATTCAAAATTTGCTAAAAATTTCAATAATTTCCAAATCTCCTAATAAATTTAAAATTTTCAATAAATTTCCGAAATTGTCCAAATTTTGTAAAAATTTTAATAATTTCCAAAGTTTTTTAAATAATTTGAAACGTTAAAAAAAATTTTTAAATTGTTTAAAATTTCCAAAATATTTCATTTTTTTTAATATTTCAAAAAATTGTAATAATTTAAAAGATTTTTAAATTTTGAACAATTTCCAGAAATTTACAAAATTTCCAACATTTTTTAAACTTTTCAACAAAATTTCCAAAAATTATCAATATTTCCAAAAGTTTTCAAAATTCCTAAAACCTTTTAAAAATTTTAAACTTTTTGAAAATTTCCAAAAATTTTAATAATTTCCAAACTTGAAAAAAATTTCAAACATTCAAAAAATTTTTTACAAATTTTATTAATTTACAAACTTTTTAAAAAAAATTTAAAACTTTCAAAAAATTTCCAAAATTGTTCAAATTTTCTCAAACATTCAAAATTTTCCAAAAATTTTAATAATTTCCAAACTAAAAAAAAACGAAACTTTCGACAAATTTCTAAAATTGTTCAAAATTTCCAAAATATTCAAAATTTCCTACAAATATAAATAATTTACAAACTTTTTTAAAAAAATTTGAAACTCAAAAAATTTCCAAAATTGTTTAAAATTTCTTCACTATTAAAAATTTTCTACAAATTTCAATAATATCCAAACTTTAAAAAAAAATTTTAAGCTTTTAAAAAATTTCCAAAATATTCAAAATATTCCAAAAATTTTAATAATTTCTAAATTCAAAAAAAAACTTGAAACTTTCACCAAATTTCCAAAATTGTTCAAAATTTTTGAAATATTTAAAATTTTCCAAAGATTTTAATATTTCTAAATTTAAAAAAAAAAACTTAAAACTTTTAACAAATTTCCAAAATTGTTCAAAATTTCTAAAATATTCAAAATTTGCCAAAAATTTCAATAATTTCGAAACTTTTTAAAAAAATTTGAAATTGTAATAAATTTCCAAAATTGTTCAAATTTTGTAAAAATTTTAATAATTTCCAAAGTTTTTTAAATAATTTGAAACGTTAAAAAAATTTCCAAAATATTTAATCTTTTTTAATATTTTAAAAAATTGTAATAATTTAAAAGATTTTTAAATTTTAAACAATTTCCGGAAATTTACAAAATTTCCAACATTTTTTAAACTTTTCAACAAAATTTCAGAAAATTATCAATATTTCCAAAAGCTTTCAAAATTTCTAAAACCTTTTGAAAATTTCAAACTTTTTGAAAATTGACAAAAATTTTAATAATTCCCAAACTTAAAAGAAAAATTTCAAACCTTCAAAAAATTTTCTACATATTTCATCATTTTACAAACTTTTTTAAAAAAATTTAAAACTTTCAAAAAATTTCCAAAATTCTTCAAATTTTCTCAAACATTCAAAAATTTTTATAATATCCAAACTTTTTTAAAAAATTTGAAGCTCTTTTAAAAATTTCCAAAATTGTTCAAGATTTCCAAAATATTCAAAATTTTGTTAAATTTCCAAAAGTTTTAGGAATTTCAAAGATTTTTAAACTTTAAAAAATTTTCAAAAGTTTCCACAATCTAAAATTTTTTAAACTTTTCAACAAAAATTCAAAAAATTATCAAAATTTTTAAAAGTTTAAAAAATTTTAATAATTTCCAAACTTTTTAAAAAAAATTTGAAACTTTTTAAAAATTTCAAAAATTGTTCAAAATATTCACAATATGATTTTAGGTTCGTATGAAAAATTAAAATGATTTTTGTTTTGAAAAATTAATCTGAAGAGATCATTTGAAAACATTTCTAAAATTTTCAAAGAAAAATCTAAAAGGTTTCATGGCATTTTTTTTTATTTTGCAGAATTTAAAAAAAATGCATAAAAAATTGGTTGAAAAAAGTATTATCTTAAGATCCGTCTGGAAATTGTAAATGATTATTGAATAATTATTATAATTTTCAATAAAATAAATTTTATTTTACAGAAATAAACTTTAAGAGAAAATTGTAAATAATAGCGGGCTTATAATAAAGGAGTTTTTTCGGGTTAGCGTCATTGCTACCAGCGCGGTCCCTCTGCTCTACTGGGCATGCGTTGAATAAGGCGCTTAATTGGCTGCCGTTAGCGCTCTTATTTGAAATGTTGCGAAATACAATTTTTTAAATATAATATTAATAATTAAAAATCATTATATTCTAACATGTTCAAGTAATACGCAGATGGCTTTTAATATATTCTGAGCATTGGGTAAATAAATAAAATGGTTATTCAGTAAATACAAAATATCATGTTATTTAATGTAATTTTTTAAAAATTATTGTTAGTTATTTATGCATTTAAAAAGATGTATATTAATTAAAATGGATGACCACATTTTATTATAGGTACAATTTAAAACATTTAACATTTATTTCTAGACAAATTGTAATTTAAATTTTATGAAAGTTAAATATTAAATATGCTGCAAAATCCAGAAAAATAAGATTCCCAAATCTGTAAAATTTCCGACTTGAAAAATGCCCTAATAATGGAATTCCCGGAATTGTGAAATTGCCGAAATTTAAAAATTACGAATAATGAAATTCCTGAATCTGAACAATGAAAAACTTCTTTGTTTAACAATATTATTTAGTTATTAAAAATAAAATAATTAAATATTTTGTATAAAAAAAATTTAATGTGCATAAAAAAATTACAGAAAACGCTTTTGAAAATCGAATTTCAAATTGAAAAAAAAATTTTTTAAGAAATTTAGAGAAAAATCAGTGCTCAGTTGAATTATGCAAATTTTGTTCGCGAGTGTGTTAAAATTTAGTTTTTTGTACAATTTCCATACATTCATAGTTATTTTTATTCAAAAAATAATGTTAAAAAATTATTAGCATTTCAAAAAATTCTCCTTGGTAAAAATATTTGATTAGCGTATTTTCAATAAATGAATAATATCTATCAAAATTATTTTTTAATTGTTTCAATTCGAGAATTTTCTAGTTCAGAGATTTTCTAACTTGTCAATTTTCTGTGGGGAATTTCATCATGCGGTAATTTTCCAATTCAGGATTTTTAAATTAAGGCAATTTTATAATTTCGGGAATTTTATTCTTCAGGAATTTCCTAAGAAAAACATTTTCAAGTGTCGGGAATTATATTTTTTTGGATTATTAAGTCTTCCCTTATAATCTTGGAAAAATTTTTGTACTTTTCGCATCTTGAAAATTTTTTTAAAAATTATTAGTATTACATAAAAGAAATTGTGTTTTCAAAATTTCAAATAAGCGCGCCCTACTTTGCAAAATGTAGTTTGTGAATGCGACTTTATCTTGTTCTTTTCAAGTGCGTGAGTTTTGAGGGGTAAACGACACAAGTAAGTATTTTCCGCATAAAAATACAATCCTAGAATATTTTTAAGCAAGTTTGGACTAGTGCGCCCAATTTGTGCCATAACAACACTGCGCATGCATCGCGCCGTATTTCCGAATAGCTACATAGCGCGCTTATTTAAAATGTATAAATATGCAATTTAATTTTTTAAGTGAATCATAATTTTAAAATGCACAGAAATACAT
>JAUELO010049549.1:0-10122 GCA_032357855.1 Amphibolips quercusostensackenii | reverse complement strand
AATGATACACACTATAAACTCCAGAGGTTGGGTTAGCTCAGTCCTTTAAGTCCTGACTCACTACAGCATCTCCGTTGCTTATTCTGCTGTCTAATATTCAAAAGCAATGTTTTAATTTCGGATGAGTGAAAGTGACCAGTCACTTTACCCAACTTTTGAATAAAAATCATAAGCGCCTTCCTTGCTGTTTAGATTCATTGCCAAAACTTTTGAATCTGAGACGGCAGTGTTAGAAAGAATTACAGATTATATAAAATTTCAAATCTTGCCTCAGACTTTTATATTGTATTTTCAGTAAGAATAGACGATTTTCAAAAAAATATTTTGCTTAGTTGGAATTGTGATCAATATAATCTCAAAACGTTTATAGGTAAGAATTCACAAGTGTGATTAAGGATATAATGAAGACTTTTTGATCTTCTTTAGTTTTATTTCGTTTTTCTTTCATCTTAGATCATTATTTTAATTAAGAATCTTTTTTTATTAAATAGCGAAGAAATTCGTCGGTTTATACAACCAAGTAGACCTAGAATAATATTTTTGAACAATTTTCACTAGTTGCCATTGGTATAAAAAATGTTTATATTTTGTATTTCGACTATTATATTTGATATTCTGAGCATCAACTTAATTTTCTTATGCATTATGAAAAAAACGCAAAAGAAAGCTGTGGTTCTCTGATTAATAATAAATTTAATTACAAGCCAACGAAATCCAAATACATACATAATAATTTATTGTTATTCTAAAGTGAGAACTTAGTCAGAAATTTTTGCACTGAAATTGCTGCTGGAACAATATAATTTCGAAAAGATGAATTATCCACAGAATTTCTTGAATATTTGTCTTGTTATGTCTGCATTTTCACAACATAAATTGCAGAAAGCACCTCTGAAAATACGAAGGTTGCCACCACACACTGAAATTATCATTGATAATGAAAGAGATTTCAATAAGACTAACAACGATGCAAAAATTTTAGCAATAAAAATCAATTTCAAATTTTTCTTTTTTCAAATATAAGTTTATAAATAATATTCTTTTTATTTTCACTTTAGATATATCATTTGAGTTCCATTTGATTTTCAATTTTTAATAATTTTTAGGGTATAAAAGAAAACCTAACATCGACTGTTGGTAGAAGGAAAGCGCGGAAGCACTAACTAAATTTTTAAAAATGTGCAGCTTTTTGTTGGTGATGTGTAAGTAACTTGTTATTGCTACTGTTGCTGATTCATAATGTAAATATGTCTTTGTAACTTTCCCAAGAAACGGTAATTAGGGTTAATTTTTGAGTTGCTTTAGTGTTTCAGAAGTATACACATACACGAAGAAAAATGAATGGTCAAAGCTTTAGGATCAAAATTTTGAGAGCCAGTCCGTTCTTCTAGATGATTTTAAAAAACTTTCAGATATTTTTGACATAGTCAGAGAGACTTTTATTTTATGGCCAGTCTGACCTTTGAAAGAAGGCCAGACTGACTATTAGGGATAACCAAGGTGTCCTTTTAGAATGATCAATACGATCATCTTGTTTTCACGCATTAGTAAACGTTTGCGTGATTATTTTCAATGAGTATATGTGTAAGTCAAACATTGACAACAGAAAATAAATATGAAGTGCATAATGATATTAGGAATTATTGAAAATTTATATCTAAAATAAAAAAGACATTCCTTTCTTCAAGATTGAAATCGATCATTTAATTTTGAAGGGGAAAATCTAATAAATAATTTAAATTTTACTTCACAAATCTTTCTTGAAAGCACAGAATTATTTCAAATAAGTTTACTCTTTTTATTAGCTGCATGCAATTGATTTTCACATTGAATCATTTAAAATATGCGCGCTAAACCTAAACCAATCTGGTTGTCAATGCTATGCATGCAGTGAAAAGGATACAAAAGTTGGGAGAAGAGTATTTTAGAGCATTTTCGGAGCGAGTGAATGCCATTGAGCCTTTCAGTGTCCCATTTGCTGTTTATTAAACTTAAACATATTTTAAATGAGTTAAAAATTCTTTTTTTATTTTCCAAACATGCGTGGAGAGTGAAAATCATAACAGAAAACATGCTAAAAGCAAATTAATTTTATTCTTTGGATTTTTCAACGTCAAATTTGATGCTTCCAAGGAATTAAGGTTACAAAAGTAACTGGACGCTTAGCTTTTAATTTGTTATCACCGTATCTTTTCAAACTGTAAGTCTGCCACAAATGTTAGCATTTGTTGACGGTGAAGAAAGTAACGAGATGTGGAATCTTGGTTTTTAAATTCACTCCAGTGTTAAAAATCTTTTAATTCAGTGCATTACAGCTTTGTCGCGCAGTGTACGTAACCTCTCGTGCCCCAAATATTCTGACAATGTGCACTGTTTTTGCATATTGAATTATGTCTTGTACATCTCGCTATCCACAAAGAAAAAAAAATGCTTACAGAATTTATATATTCTATATAAATTTTCAGGTTTTATAGGTTCTATTTAATTTTATAATTACCAGTCTCTTGTGAGAGAGACTGAAGTAAGTAAGAAAAGGACAACAAATATAGAAGATGAAAAATAATCCAATCAACACCCTAAGATGGACAGATCGACTGTCTGAGGAGATCAAGTCGACGATTTAGGATTATCGAATCGACCCTATGGATGAGCGATTCGACCCTTCATAATGATTAATTTCGGCCTCTGTGATGATCAGTTCAACTTTTTATAATTTTCAAGTCGACCATCCAGAATGATCAAGTCGACACTGTGAGATAATCAATAAGAACCTCTTGTTTTAACCTTTTAAAAATAATCGCTCTAGCCATCTTCAAGGGCTGTCCTATTATTGACCCTCTAATGAAGTCAATCTGCGCTCTAGATGGACAGAGTTACCTTTCATTTTTCTCCGTGTAGGTATAATAGAAAATATATACAGTAGACTTCCGTTTGTTTTCCCGCCTTCGGAAAGTTCCTGACCGCATCATTTAATCGTGGAGGGTCCCACACCTCTACCGCAATTACGCGGTTGATATTTGGCAAGCTACGTTTATTGGCTGCCCGGCCTTGAATCGCTGAGCTTGCTCTAAGCAACTTTTCCAACAGCGCATGTGCTGAAAAAAGCGCGGGTCGATTTGAAATCAATTAATATGCATGTACGTACTATCTATAATAATGCTTTTCGATACACGCGCAGTTGAAAAAGTCGCGCTGTGTTGGTGCTGACTGATTTGCACGTTATTTCTGGCAATCTTTTTCTCAGTTTTTTATCAACTGTTGTTAGAGCTGCAAAACATGCATAATAGGGAAAAGGTAAGGGAAAACCTTCAACTAGAAATAGTATAATACATGCTTTGCAGGATGAAAGTAACCGTGTCCGGGGTTGCCTGCAAGCATTGTTACGAAATCTGCGGAATAGAAACTTAAACATTTAGGGCCGTCTGAATTGTTCTCAACAACAAAAAATTATTTTTTCACGATAAATTAAAACTCTGTACCAAATACTCAAAGTTTCAATAAAATAATGCTAGGCTACGTTAGGTGAAAATTTCATTCGTCCGGAAGGTTACCACATGGGACTGCAAATGCATACCAGTTTTTGAAGAAAGTATTCTAAACGCAGATGTGAGTACAAAAAGTCTGAATAGTAATATTTCTTAAGCGTGAAATCTATTTTCTTAGTCATGCCCAGTTATTTTGTCGATTGACGACCTTTGAGTTTCACGAAATACAAGCACCTGTCCGAAATTTAAGGATAGCGAGTACCCGATCTGATCGTGAAACTAAAAGGTCGTGAATCCACAAAATAATGGAACATGAGTAAGAAAAAACATTCACACTCAAGAAATATGACTGTACAGCCTGTACAAGAACCGCGGTTGGAGGTGAGAAGTTCAAAGAAGTGAGTGAAGGTGGGTGCAACATGTTAGGGTTTAAGCAAGTGAGAGTTCAATCAAACGGAAGTCTACTGTACTCAGAAAAATACGCAGTAAACAGAGCAGTAAGTCTCCGTATATCAGAACCGCTGCAAATCATTCTGATTATCGACTCCAAATCAAAATGATCAATTTTTTCAGATTAAAAAAAAAAATTTACATTCTTAACGAAGTACATGAATTTCTATCAAGTAGTTGAATTTTTAACTAGAAGTATTATTTGTCATCAATACACAGATTAGATCAATTTTCAGTTGACAAATTAAGTTCCAATGAGAAACGCATTTTCAACAAAATAGTTGAATTAAAATTAAGTAAATTTGAATTAGATTAGAATCAAATTCAAAATCCTATTTAACGTCTAATAATCATTTTAGTATATAGAATGTCTAAGAATATAAAGAAAAAATACATCAACCAAATAATAATTTAGTATAATTAATAACCGAAAATTACTTTCAGTTAGTAGGATTTTTTTTTCACTAAAAATATTAGAACAAAATCCCTTTGCCGTTATATATTTTATTTACAAGCAACAAAACTATTATTTACGTATGCAATTAACACGAAATGGCTTTCTAAAGACTCCTTGCAGTCATATTTAACAAACTGAGAAAAGCTCTCATTTTTTAATAGTTAATTGAAATGAATAATGAAAAAAGGTCAAAATTAAAATTTTTTTTATAAAAATTGTTTGTATATTTAAATTTTTTTTGCAAATTTATAAATATTACCGCAAAGTATATTTGGCAAGATGTTTTAAGTAGCTTCTGAAAAAAATTAAGCCCATTTATAAAAAATTGTCAAAATGTACTTTTGTCAATGAAAATTACTTGAATAATTGGTGAACAGCAATTTATTGTAGACCATTGCAAGCGTATATTATAATCAGATTAGCTGAATGTAGGCATTACTGCGGGTTTTTTCGTTATATTATAAATAAATGATAAATGAATTTTTAAAATTAATAGAAAATATGGCTAGTAGTATAAACCTCAGAATATGTAACAGTGAAAAATCTGATTTGTACAAATATTTTTGAATTTGTTATTAATTATTAAAATTTGACTGGTAATAGGAGGAAAAAATTATGCCTTTTGTGTCAGTATGCGTAACAAAAGAGGTAACACTAAGAGATCTTTTTCGTAGATAAGTAATCTAATATTCATGTTTATAGCATGCAGAAATAAGAAAACACTTTTGAAATATAAAAATGCACTATAGATTGAATTTTAACCGAGTATTATTTATTTTTTACTGACGCAGTGATTAGCACAAAAAAACCCTGTGTGTGCGTATTACTGCGTTTTATCTAATCAACCGCAGTAATAGAAGCGCCTCTAGTTGCACGCGCCTGTACCCATTTCTGAGAACGTAAACACGACGATTCTAACCTCTAACAGAAGTGCGTGAGTAAGGTTATCTCAAAGTTAAAAATAAACAATGGGTAAAATTATTGATAAATCAAAAGTTAAAAGCAAAAAATAAGAAGTAAAAAGTAATTAAAAAAAGTAGGTGTAATTATAATGAAGCTGACGCGAAAGACTGAAGAAAGAGCAAATGAGACTTGAAAAAGAAAGAGAAAAGATTATCAAGCAACAACAAAGAATGAAATACATTGAGGCTAAACAAAAATCTAAAGAAGACTTATCACAAAAAAAAATTAAATACCGCAGAATTAAAAAAAAAATTGCTGAGTTTCAAAAAGAAGAAACAGAATTACTAATAAGTTTTAGTCGAATTTTCAACTAGATTCCAAACTATATCAGTTATTAGGTTATCCACAGTAATGGGCACGCAGTTACTAGATCATTCGCAGTAATTGAAACGCCGTAATAAGGGCTTTTAAAATGCTTTTAAATTTATTCCAGTATCATTTTTTGATCTTGGACTTTCTTTAAGTCTTAAATAAGACAAGCAGTATTATAAAAAAAATTATATGAAAAGCTTTTCACAAAGTTATAACGTAATTTGTCAAAGTTGACCCAATACTAAAAACTGCAGTAATACCTACATTAACCCTCTATCACATGTAAAAGTTATGGCTTCAAAATAGCTAATGATTCCAAATCAAGAAAAAACGACTTTTGTTTATTGGCTTGATCATATAAAGAAAAATAATCTATGTTTACGTTAACCCGCATGGAATCCTTTTGAATTTGTTGAACTTAGAAGACTCATTGCGATATATAAAAAAAAAAATCAAAATACGTCAAAATTGTACTGTCGGGCGATTTAAATTGTTACTTTAATTCAAACGCAATTAGTAAATAATTTTTTTTTCCTTTAAACTGGGTTATGAAATACAAATACAATTTTAGAATATAAAAAAAAATCTGAAAAGGATAAAATTAGGAATGATATAAGCCATTAAATGGGAATCTCAAATCTTAATAAAGCAATAGAATACACAGTATTATAACTTAAAGAAAAAACAAAGTGTGAATCTAACACTTACTTCAGGGTACCATTTACCTGCAACAAAAATTACTCTTGGTAGTGTAAATGGTACCACTTACATAAGGTATCGTTTCCCCTGTACTTGGGGTACGAAACGTCACCTGCTGTTAATTATTTTTACAGTTTGACGGCGAAAACAATAGTCAATACTTTCGTACCCTAACTCCGAAAGAAATGGAACACCATCTTGAAATTATTTTTTAGCTTTTTGCATTTCTAAAACGCAAAAAGTTGACAAATTGCATCTTGCAATTTATGAAAAAAACCCTCTGATTGGATAAATTGGTTTATAAGTTATGATGAAAAATTAAATATGAAAAAAATTTACGTGTGAAATGTCATAAAAGTGAAAATTTCTATCCTAGGGCTAAAAAAAACTGTACAAGAACTGAAGAAAACAGGTATATTTTTTTGGCTAGGCTATACCTATTTGTCGACGTCCGTGAAAATTCAAAAAGCTACTTATTTTTGAACACTCTACACGTACGTTCCACTTGAAACAATCAAATGTCCAAATTGCATGCCCATGTGTGCAGATAGAACCGAAAATATTATCAATTTAAAGCATACCTATTGAAATTTATTTTTTTATTTCTAAAAGTCGATTTTTGACTCACTTGTTTGTTAAGCGGTAAAATAAACACAAAGTAGTGACGGAAAGGCAGGTATTGGCAGTTAGAAAACCCTGGCTACGAACCCCATTAGTCAGCGTCTTCTGGTGTATGAAAAGGCTTCCTAAAATAATTGTGCTTTTGAACAAATAATTATATTTGTTTAAAAAAGGAATAAAAAAAAATTGTATAAAATATATCCATGATTTGCACATGTACTACTAGTAATATTGTGATCGCTTATTTTGACTTTATCGAATTTAGGAGTAAGTTATTCGATTCCGTTTTCAAAACCTTCTCAGTCAACTGTGCAATATTAGTCTGGGGAGAATAAAAATATTTGTATTTTTGTCAAGAAATACAAAAACAAACAAAATTTTTTTTTTTATTAACTCACTTTTACATCGTTTTAGTTTTATGACGGAATTATATTCACTGTATACTTAGACCTTTCTTTTATACCCTACAATTTCTCCAGCTTGCAAAATTTAAAGATAAAAAGTGATGGCTCTGAAGAAAATGCAAGTGTTCCTGATTTCCGCAGTGAAGATATTTTTATTAAATATGTGGGTAGAAACTAATTTTACAGGATTTAAATAATAACAGTTCAAAAGTTCATAAGCTGGCGCTGATTGCATTCATATTATAGTTTTTCCATTACATCATTAAGAAAAAAATATGTGCCTTCAAAGCCTAAGGTTTTTTGTGCTAAATCATCGTTTCAAAGTCTCATATTCAACTCTTAGAAGAATATCGAAAATTGTACCCAAAGTTTTTCTAGCTTACTAAATCAAAAACACATGATACTCTTTAAATCTACAATAAGTACATAAATAAATATTGTGTAATGCTCAAAGAATTATAAAAAATTCAAAAACGTGAAATAGAAATTTCTTCTAGGCTAAAAATACGATATTGGGCGCGTGCATTAATTTGTTATCATAATTATTTTTTGAAAAAGTTAATACTTCACGTTCTTAATTAAACATAGAAGACAAATTAAATTGTTTTTTTGAATAGTCAAGGAAATAGTCTGAATATTTTTTAGTAGAAACTGCATATTTTTTTAAGAGCCGTGGCATAAACAAAGACGTGTTTATGGATGCTTGATGCATTTTTATTTGAAAAGTATAACTTGAAGAATTATTGAGTTGATAAAACAAAAATTAGTTTTTCATAATTCTTTATAAGAACCACATTAAATTTTTTCCAATGATTTAACTTATTGAATAAAATTATTATCGATTCTACAATGTGCAACAGCAGAATTGTTAGAAAGTTCATAATTTCCCTAAAACTGCAACATTACCGAACAGCCAGATTTTATCTGTTTGACATATGTAAACTGTATCATTTATTCCAAAATATAATAGCTTTTCACGTTTTGCAGGCAAGAAAAATTGTCCAGAGAAACAATAATGGTTTGAAAAATTGGAAATAAATTAAAAAGGTACTTGATTTGTGTAACAAACAAAAGTAATTTATATAAAAAAAATTCAGAGAAATACCGGCTTTAGCATGAATTTTAATAAAACTGCAGTAAGCAGATCAAAAATACTTCAGTGATTGAAGAGCAAAAAGTTAACTATTGCATCAGCTAATAGTAAAAGTGGCTTTTTATATAATATTATATAAACAAATGGTAATTATAAAAATTTTTGCTTTTGAAGTTTTTTTCATCATTTCCCTAAATTCTCAGCGCGCCTGGTGCGCGTGGCTGTTGTGATCCTGCGTGGTGCGCTAGATACTTTTTTCCTCGCGCTTCACGCTGGGCTCTTTTCAATTTTCGCACATCGTTATTGGCTTGGATAGAAAAAAAAAGATTAATTGCAAGTATCACAAGATTTCCAAAAACCTTTACGATTAAAGTAATTGTGAAATTCGTTTTTATTTTAGAATAAAAAGGAACTTTATTTACTTATGTCTCTTTTAGCCTCAAGGAACACATTCTCGTTAGAATACCTGCGCTTTGCGCTTGAGTTTTTATACGTAATTATACAATTCTCTGATGAATTATGTAGGAATAATAAGTATTGTATATTTTTGTGTACGCAAAATTTTTACACGATTAAGATAACCTTTGATTTAATCATAACATTATCAAAATGATTTGCGTTTTTTCACGCTTCTTCTAAAGTCCGAAAAAAAAACTTTCAATTTCTCACGCAACAGTTTCGGTTTAACTAACTTAAAATTTTATT
This sequence comes from Amphibolips quercusostensackenii, assembly GCA_032357855.1. Taxonomy (NCBI): domain Eukaryota; kingdom Metazoa; phylum Arthropoda; class Insecta; order Hymenoptera; family Cynipidae; genus Amphibolips; species Amphibolips quercusostensackenii. Next base: position 933 of record JAUELO010049549.1, on the reverse strand, counting down.
AAAGAAGCTTCAATGAAATTACGTTTAACACAATTTTCCGTTCAAATTATATCTACAAATTTGTTTTGAATTATATAGAATACACTCGCTGTTGCGCGCTTCGCGGGCCAACGCTTGCTTTGTAAGCTTCATCGCTGATACTTGCTTTTGGTTTTATTTAGTTTTGAAAGAAAAGGATAACTTCTTTACTTCAGGTTCTATCGATCTCAAGGTACATTTTCTTATACGAGAACTTGCGCTTCGCACTCGAAATTTGGTTTAAAAATTATTTTTAAAATTACCAAATAAATATTTTTAATTTTGAAGAATTTTCAGCTTAATAGTTGAATTTTCAACTAAAAAAATTAATTTTCGGCCAACAATATTAGTTTTATGCAGAAAATGTTCAACTTTCAACAAAATAGAGGAATTTTTAAACAAATCATTAAAAGTTTAAACTGAAGAAGCAAGATTGATTCTTGCCAGCTGTTTTTACTCCTGGGTGCGAAGTTACGAAAAGCATGTAGCGATGTATTTTCATGCACTGATCACAAATATGTCTTGAAAAAGAAAAATGTAATAATTACACAAACTTTTTTTTTAATCGTATACTGATGTATTTAAATGCGCTAATCACAAAGCTGGACATGAAAATAGCTGCAAACATAATTTTCAGTGTTAAAATTAGAAAAATTACGTTTCTTTAAAGTGAAACGAGTGACCACACGACCCGACAGATACTGGATTAAGACATTTCTCTGTCTCTCTTCTACTTTCTCCCTCTTCCTTTGAAAGGCAAAAAAGAAAAAGAAAAAGTTTTCCTTTTCTTTCTAAAGGGAAAAAAGGAAAATTTAAATGTTATTGTGTTAGTTTTTGGCCTTTGATGCTTCAAATAGAACGTTCTATGTTTATACCACACTTTATCGTCAATTTGCGACTCAAAAATTACGATTA
>JAUELO010049540.1:0-10122 GCA_032357855.1 Amphibolips quercusostensackenii | reverse complement strand
CTTGCGCTCTGCGTTCGGTCTCTGTACTTCACTCATATCTGACCATAGACCTTATAAAGTTAAAGGTCAAACCATCAGCAACTGTAATTTGGTGATTGCCAATTTTTTTTGTTAAAGCTTCTTCGTCCTAAACGCAAACTCTTCTATATTTTTTTCAACTCTATAACATTAAATGTATATTGCATCAGTTTCCGTGTGTTTGTCCGGGATTACTTATTTAGATATTTCAAAATAAAGTAACAATTTTCATTCCATGATTAATTAAATATTTTTTTGTTATTTGAAATTAATCTGGATTTGCAGCAACCTTAAAAAATGTATTATTTCAATAACTGTACAGTCAAAGCTGGATAGTTGGCCCCAGGCTAGTTGCCTTCCGAGAATTTACGTTCGCCGCAGACTAGGGTGAGAGGAGCCATGGGGCAAGAAGGGAAGTTCTTTAGTTGCCCATCAAGCGTAACAATAGGAGCCTAGCAATAAAGCGCTGTACCTCAACGGCCGCGCTAGGTAACTGCGTCATCATGTTTCATTAAAGCCAACTCTCAAGCAAGAACAACACACACGTTTGCATAGCGAATGAGCACGATGGCGGACTCACACCGACCAGCAGTAAAGCTCTGAAGCCAACTGAAGCCGTTTGGATTCTTTTGTGACATTAATTATTTTATGCGATGAAACAATGACAATAAAAAATTGCTTGACAATAGCACCACCGACACGCGAACTCTTATGTATTTCAAGTTCATTCAAGTTATTGAAGCAACTTTATTTAAAAGGACCGGTGAATATTGATTCGTTTCAATCAAAAATGTTATACTAGGGTTTAAAATTGATAATTTACTATAAGATTTCTTCCTAATTAATCAGGGTGGCCGTTTTGATCTAAGAAACAAATTTCCGGTTATTTCCCGATTTTTGCCGGCTCGCAAACATTTTTTACGGTCAGTGAAATAAAAAAATTCCAACTCTAAAGCTAATCATTTTCCCATTTGCATTAATAAAAAATGAACTGCAGAGTTTTTTAATTTTAAAATGTTGTACTTAAATGCTCCGTAACTTACACGTAAAAAATGGAAAGTACTAACACTTTTCAATGCAAAAATTCAAAATTAAATGCAATTAAACTAAAAAACATAGAATTTTTAACTTTTATCAATTGCAGAGTTCAAAGATTCAGTTCCAAAAATATAAATCCATGCTATCATTTTTAATGTTCCAAATTGAAAAATCAGTCAATGAATTGAACATTTTTTTAAATTATGGTATTTTAGCCAATTTTAAGCTAGAAACATTAAAACTTAAACGATTAAATTCTTTTGAAGTAAACACTTCTTAAATTAGAAGTTAAATTATTCTTTAAATAGTGTAAAAATATTTGAAAACCTTCAACATTTTACTTCACATTCTTGAAAAATCTGCATGTTGTTTTAAATTCTTTCAAATTTTCAATAATTTTTTTAATTAATTCGTATTTTCTGAATATCTTCTAAAATTATTTGAATATTTTCTAATTTTTCTAGAAAATCCTACAAAATTAAAACTCCTAAAATAATATATCAGAATAAAAAATCATTTTAATTTTCCTCGCAATATTGAGAAAATTTTTTTATTCTTTTGAAGCCTTTCACAATTCTTGAAAAGCTTCTTATTTTTTGGTCGGGATCTGCGAGAATCTACACTTCGCTTCAAATTAGGCCATGGGTATTTGCACTGAAATTTCGGTGCAAATAGCCTGATTTTGTCAGAACACGCACTTCGTTTAAGTCATTTAAAATAATTTTAAGTTTTAAATTATTTTTTAATCTTTTTAAAACATCCAAGTATTTCGAAAAATTACTTCAATTGTTAAAATTATTTAATTTTGTATACTAAGTTTAAAATTTAGGCCTTGGTTTTCGTTTCCGTTTCTAAATAATTGTAAATTATATAGGTGAATTTTTAAACTATTTAATATACAAACTTTTAGAAACTAAAATAATATAAACTGAAAATTAATAAAATACAATTTGGACAAACATCGCATCCATTGTTTATATTGAATTGCAAATTTAGGTAATTTCTTGAAAAATTATTTCTTGTTAGAAAATTAAACTTATTGGTAGAAAATCCCACTATTTGTTTTAATGTATGTATTTTGTTAAAAAATTCGTATTTTGTGGTAGAAAATTAACCTTCTTGGTTGAAAATTCAACTAGTTGGTTAAAAATATATGTATTTTTTTGAAAAATCGTATTTTTTCGTAGAAAAAGTTTTTTTGGTTAGAAATGCAACAATTTTTTTTAAATTAAAATATTTTAGTTGAAAAATAATTTCCTCCTTAATTATTTCAACTAAAAATTCAACTGATTGGTTAAAAATAAACTTTTTTTTAAAATTCTTTTTTAGTAGAAAACTAATCTCATTGGTTGAAAGTTCTAATATTTAATTGAAAATGAATTTTGTTGTTGTTGAGAATTCGTCTTTTCTAGTAGAAAATTAATCTTCTTGGTTGAAAATTCAACTGTTTTGTAGAATGACAACTTTTTTGTTCAGAATGGAACTATTTGTTTGATAATTAATCTTTTTTTTTGAGGATTCGACAATTTTGTTGAAAGTTCATCTTTTTGGTTTGATATTCAACAATTTAATAGAATTTTTTTTTCTTAGCTAACAAATTTTTACTTGATCAAAAATTCAATTATGTTGTTAAAAATTAATTTTTTGGTTTTAAAATTATTGTTTCTTCTGTAGAAATGTTATTTTTCTTGGTTACAAATGCAACTGTCTGGTCTAAAATAAATCTATTTAGTTCAAAATTAACTTTTTTACTGACAATTCATATTTTCGGGTTGAAAGTTCAACTGTTTTGTAGAAAATTCAACAATTTGATAGAAAATTGAACTATTTGTTTAAATATTTATGTATTTTGTTGAAAATTCGTCTTTGTTGTGTCAGTCCAACTGTTTTTCATTATTAATTAAAATCTGATTGGGACGAAATATGAAATCTCTTCAGGTTGAAAATTTAACTTCTCGGTTGAAAGTTTGATTACTTTTTTACAAACCCACTTTTTTTGTTAAAGATTCATAATTACAGTTAAAAATGTAACATTTTTGTTAAAAATTAATTCTTTAAGCTGAAAATTCAACTATTTTGTTGAAAAGCCAACTGTTTTGTTATAAATTACATTTTTTGTGTGAAATTCATATTCTCGGGTTGAAAATTCATCTATTCGGTACAAAATTAAACTTTTTGGTAGAAAATTTATTTTCTGTATTGAAAATTGATCTTTTGGATTAAAATTTTAAGTGTCTGGTTAAAAATAAATGTATTTTTCTTGAAAATTTGTCTTCTTTGGTACAAAATTAATCTTGTTGTTTAAACATTTAACTATTTGGTTGAAAATGTATGTATTATGTTGAGAATTCATCTTTTTTCGGAGAAAATTGATCTTTTCTAGTTGTAAACTTCTCTTTCTTATATAAAAGTAATTCTCTTCTGGTAAAAAATTTTTAAAGTAAAAGATTTGTGAATTGCGAAATAGAAACGAAATGATATCATAATCAAAAAAGACAAAAAATTAACTAATTATTTTTAAAAAAATGGTTTCAATCGAACTTGGACAGATTTTTTTTCTAAAATTTATCGAATTCCCGGTCAAAAAATTATTTCCCGGTTTTCCCGGTTTTCCGGTCCAGTGTCTACTCTGATTTATTTGAAATTAAAATTCCTTGTTATAGTTCCAAATTGGTGGCGCTGCACATATCGTAGCTACTCGACCTATCTTCCTTCTACATTGCAGTGTTTTGTGATTTAAACTGTCAAGTGCTGGCAAGTGTTTTGCAATGTGTTTTTCAGCAAAATAGTAATGGACTTTTGGATACTGCTGTCTTTCAATAGTTTAAGCAAGAGACCGACAGAGGTGATTTAGTATCTGGACCTACTATTCAAGAGAAAGCTCTCATATTAAACGAGATGCTCAACGGTCCGCAAACGTTTTCAGTATGGTAGCAGGAAAAACATTTATTTTGACTTTTAATAGACGGCTTTCTTCCTCATTTTTGTTAAATATTTGGTTTACCTTTGTCTGCGTATTATAAAAAAAAGATTTTCAAAATATAGTTTACTACGCAGAAAAATCCGCCGGAAATAGTACGTTCAAACGCTCCTGACTGTTTGCGTTCAGTAAACCTCTCTAGTTAATTTGCTAGTCCCAAAACTTGCCAAAAATTTAGGTTCGACTGTATATAATTACAATTCATAATGTGCATTAATATTACAGCAAACCTATTTTTACTATTTTTCCACGATTAAAAAAAGGGCGCGTCCCATCAAAATAAGGTCAAAAGCAAATTTTTTGATCTAATTTAGGATAACAATTTTTTTATTAGAAGTTTGATTGTACCTTGTGTTTTCTCAAAAATTTATTTATTTTTTTTAATGTTATTTTTGACGATTTAAACAAAAACTTTTGTAATTAATCATGAATAAGCTAAGCGTCCGATCAAAAAACAAAAACACTTTTGGATTCGTCGCCGAAATATATAAGTGCGCCTTTTTTAAACTGATTTTTTCACACAATTAAATCATCTGTTAATAATTTCAAATTTAATAGCTATGCTTTTCAAACTTTTGTAATTAATTATAAACAAACTACACTACAAAAAAATTTACTTGATTCAAGGAAATGCCTTTCTTTGGTTTTTTTTCTTTGTGTCAAGGACCTGTTTACTCTAGTTAAGTCAATATTGTTTAGATAAAAAAAAATTACGCATCTATTTAAGAAAATTATTTTGTGGACGATATTTCTTTCATATAGGCAAATATTTCGTCACACTTAAACTGAAAAATATTCAGTCGATCTGAATCATAACAATAAAACAATTATCTAAATAAAAATAAAATTCTTTCACGATAAATCTATATTTGTTCAATTAAAAAGAATAATCATTTAACACTATAAGTTGATAAAATTGTTGCAACAAAATAATGACTCAAATTGAAGAAATATTTATAAACGTTAAATGAATTTTTATTCAATCAAAGAAATATTTATTCAATGTTAAGAACTGTTAAAATAATAACAATCAATTATTTGTACAAAAAAAATTTCTATTTTTGTCAACTGTCATTTCTTTGTCACCAAGAAATATTTACTTTATTTTCTTTGGTGCCAAGAAATCAAATCTCCAATTTAAAAAACTTTTATTTTATCCGGTCGACATTTCTGTCAATTAAGAAAATATTTCTTAAAATTAAAGTTATATTCGATCATATCAACTGACTGATCTTTAAATGCAAATCTCTAATTTCATTCAGTTTAAGACAACGCCTATTTGTTCAAATGAAATTTCACAGGTTGAAGTAATTATTTATTTGCCTCAATAATTTCTCATTTTTCATACAATTAAACGATTTTTTTTAGTTAAAGAATCATATGATTGGACATGCAGTACAAAAATTTCTTTGATTTAAAGAAATTTTTTTTATTTACAATCTTCTTTTCTCAGTGTAGACGTCCGATCAAAAAAACAAAAAGTAGAAACTAAATATTTTGGAGACGAATCTAAAGTTGTTTCTGGATTTTTGATCAAACGCTTAGTTTGCTTCTAAAAATTGTGAAACAATAAAAATTATATAATTTAAAAGAAAAAATTTTAAAAAGCGCACCTAGATATTTCAAAAACACATGCAAGGGTTTTTTTGGGTTTGCCCGTAGAAGAACTTAATTGAATGATTCTATATTCTGCCTCAAAAATTTTAAGTTAAAAATTAAAAAATATTAGGAAAATGGCCTTTATCATTTAATTAATGTTTCTATTCATAGTAGCAAATCAAGTGAATTATCTAAAGCTCAATAATCGTGATTTTTTGGACAAGATAATTTTTAGAGGGCAATAGAGCTATTTAAAAAATTTAATCATTTTCTAAGAATTAGAAAAAAAATTATCGGAAACTTATTCAATATTAATTCATTTGTTTTAATAGAAGAACAAATTTTAATGAGATAAATTTTAATATATTTTAATCTGCCATGTTTAGAAAACTTAACTTTTCAAATTACATCCAATTTAAGGTGATTACCCCCGAAATTCTTCCTTTTTTAAAAGAAGTTACAATCCATTTTTTCTATTTTCGATAAAATAATTGTTTGAGATTGCTGAAGGTCTTTGAAAAATTTGATTACTTTTTTTAGTTCTCCAAACAAGATTATCAAAAATGTAAGAAGCCACTATTGACTTTTTCAATATAAGCATAAACTCTGATGACATAAATTTACTTATATTTAATACTGTAATATTTGGTGAAATTAGGGTACAAAAAAAATTTAATTAATTATTTGATAATTAAATAAATAAATTATTATAAAATGCACTTACTACTTAATACTTTTAAAAAACGAATTTTCAACAAAATACTTACATTTTCATCCTAAGAGTTTAATTCTTAAAAAAATATTAAAATTTTCTACAAACTACTTGAATTCTAAGCCTACAAAGGTAATTCTCAACAAAATAATGTAGTGGATGACATTTCAATAAAAAAATGTACAATTTCTAGGTAAAGAAATGAATTTAGAAATGAAAAAGACGGGTTTTTAACTAAAGTGTCAAATTCTTAACACAATATTAAAATTTTCGGCTAAATAGTTGAATTTTTAACTAAATAGTTGAACTTTAAACCTAAAAAGATACCAAAAAAGACGAATTTTAAACAAAATACATGCATTTTCAAATTGTTGAAATTTTCATTAAAAACTATAATTTTGTAACTAAGAATAAAAAAGTTACTTTTCAGTAGAAAGAATTATTTTTTAACATAATGACAAATTTTCAACTGATAGAGATTTTTCAGTCATGAAAGAAAAAAATTTTGGTCAAATTCTTAAATTTTTCAAGCCAAAAGATGAATTTTCTGTGAAACAGTTAAATCCTGCGTATAGTGGAAGTTGGGGGCGTCACTTTACCACTAGTTGACATTTCTAATGGGTTGTTACTCTCTATTTCTCTCTGGTGAAAATAATAATAAAATTATTAAATTTCAAAAATTGAAATTATTTTGCGTTCCCAAAAGAAAATTAGCAATTAAGTAATAGTACCATCTTCGTATTAAAACTTCAAAAGCAGAAAAGAAATAGTTTTAATAAGTATTTTATCTTACTAAATAAAAGAAAACAATTTAAAATTAAAGGTTTAGTATTTAAAGAGAAAGAAGGATTTTAAACCAACAGAGCCAAGATTGTTGAATTTATATTTTCCTAGTTTTCAAATTTTTTATTACAACCACAAACTACATTAATAAACAAATTTTCAAAATAAGCAAAACAAAAGTCACGTTATAATCGTAAAAAATACAAATAAAAAAATTAATTTTTAGATAAACTACACAAGCTATATACGCAGTTTTTTTATGAATCGTAAAAAATAACATAAAAATAAAAAAATAAAATTTTTAAAAAATGACACAAGATACGAAAAAAAAGTAATGGACAAAAGTTGTTTAATTTGCGAATGAATATATGAATTTATATATACCTATCTCACGGTGATGAGGCGTGGTTACAGATGGAATTTTACCGCGATATCGCTGGAAGCAAGTGTAGTTTTTCAGATTAGCACCCGCTCTCAGCGAAATCCCGCGGTTGTCCTTATAACAAACTTTTAAGTACTCACACGCACACACACATATGTTCTTCTTTTCCTCGACTTTGATAAATTTTTTGAATGAAACTTCACTAGGTTTCAATTCAGCAGCATTGCTGTTGAGGAGTAGACTTTTGTTTTATATTTAATTATTGATTTCAATTTTTCAAATTCTTTTCTTGAAAAACAAGAACAACCATATTATTTACATAGAGAATACATGAAAGGATTAAACTTAGAGCTGACAAGGAAATCGATGTTTTTTATTTTTTATTATATTTTCAGACAAAATAAGGATAATAAATTTGCAGTTAAAAAAATTAATGTCAAAAAAAAACATTTTAATTATCAACAGATTGTTCAATTTTCAACGAAATAATAGAATTTTTAACCAAAAACAGATGAGTTCTGAGCCAAAAATGCAATAGTAGACTTTTGAATTAACAAGAATTAACTTCCACTGAAAAATATTTGGTTTTACCTATTGGGTGGTATCCTATTGGATAATATTTAGATGTTTTAGCTCTAAAATAAAATCAAATAAAATCTAAAATAAAATCTAAAAATAAAATAGAATAAAATGTTCATTTTTTCAAGCATTTCAAGACATTATTATTCGCATTTATATTTTCCATTGTGATGTCACATTTAGATTTAACCCTCCCCCCTCCCCCTGCGTTTCAAATCGTCGGAAAACCTGTGAAGCCCCCTCCACGCTGGCTGTGTAAAGTAGTTTTTGAGTGACCCCTTACTCTTATTCAATAAAAATTATAATAATAATTGATTGTAATTATTATTATAATTATTACTCTAATTAATATTACAATTATTATTAAATAATTATCATTAAAATTATTATTATATAATTGTTATTATAGCAATAAATATTAACGATTCTGTTTTATTTAACATGTTTACAATTTTGCAATAGGACGTAAGAGACAAGACGATTGTTTGAAAATAGAAAATGTTTAATAGCAAAAGTCCAAAATTTACTATGTATTTTTTCAAGAGATAATTCAGCATGAAAGTTAATCAAGAATTACTCCAGTTTTCAAGGCGACCTCAAAGTAAATACTGTAGCTGGTCCTCGAGCTGGCCTATCTTTTCACCCTGAGTATATACCTGATTTTCTTTACCTGCAGGTTTAGATCCTAAATTCAAATAGTCCAGACGCCATACCCAATCCTTTTGGATCCTAGGTGTCGCCGCAATATTTGCAACGATTCTTATGCAGAATGATCTGTGGATTCCGAATCTGTATCGTACGTCTTCATCAGATGGTGCGTTCTCGAGATATATGCAATTATTCCCTTTTTGAATTACTTCCTATTAACCCTTTTACATTAAACGTATTCAAAATTTCTTTTTTGCATTCCATTAGGTCACGCCAGGACGAATAAAAAATGTGTAAACATATTTGCCCTGTGACGAATATTTATTGCACGAAAGCAACTAATAGGTAAAAAAATTGGAAAAAATTCTGTCTGCAATATATTAAAAAATATCATGTAAAAGAGGAATATTTGTTTTACTACTGATAAAAACAGCTAAAATGCACATTATTTATAATTAATCTTATTTCTCTAATGTTAATACTTTCCTAGCAAAATGGACTTTTATTCCAGGAAATTCTGCGGTGTGATAATGAATGGTCATTTTTCTTGGATCAAATACATATAAGAGACAACATTTTTGTACATATATATAGCTACCGCTTTGAGACACAAAGTTCCTGTGAAATAATGTTACAATTTTTCAAATTAAAGCAACGCACCATAAATAATTGATTACGGGTTTTCAAATAAAAGTAACTTTGCAACAAAAAGTTATACAATTCTCAAATTTAGCGTGCTGATTCTCTGAAGTACCACAAAAACAATGGTGCAAGTAAGAAATTGTTTATAGAATAATGTTATCCTATAGAACGCTCCAAATTCCAATTATCTATGTACGGTCCTGTATGCAGTGGGAAGTTGAGACAAAGCTTAACAAATTTTGGAGATTATGCAAAATTCACTCATAGAATTTAATTTTCTTAATTTTTATTCGTTTCATAATTATCAGCATTTCTTTTTTTTTGGAATTTGACAATGGGCTCGATAAGTGACATCGCAAACTCGTGAGCGCGCATCTGGCTGGCTGGTTTGGAGCCCATAGGCGTAGCTATAACAAATGCTATCAGAAGGGTTCATGGGCCCATTCGGTACCGTGAAGTTAGTTTGCTGTTATAAGAAATACGGTCAAAATTATTTTTATTTTCCTAATTGTTACAAAAGCATGAAGTTAAAGGTTCCTTTTGGCATTAGAAAACGTTTTAGAAAAAAATCCAAACATTTTATGAAAAAATTTTATTTAATATTCATGAAAAACTTATTTTGAAATTATGTATTTCTTCAAGTAATTGAGATATTTAACTCTTTTTTTCTTCTACTTAGGAATGTCGCACAATTTTGAAATCCGCGGAAAAATGTAAAAAGTCTTAAATATTAATTAAATG
>JAUELO010049531.1:7578-19328 GCA_032357855.1 Amphibolips quercusostensackenii | reverse complement strand
TATTTAAATTGAGCAAATATACTATTTATCATATATATATATATATATATATATATATATAATATTGATATAATGATATATAATAAATATCTATATATATGTATCGTAATTTTCATTTTTTTAATATTTGAATTTTTAAGATTTAAATTTTAGGATTATTGCGTTTTCAAACTAAAAATAAAATAATTTAGTTTTGAAGGTTTAAAATTGAAATTTATTCAATTTTATAGCTTTTTAACAGAAATTTATTTAACGTTAAAGATTCAGAATTAAAAATTCTCTAATTTTAAAAATATATAATAATAAACAAAACGTGTTGTGTTTTGATGATCAATAAACGAGCATTATTATTATTGGTATAATAAATTTTCAAAATTAAAAACTATTTAATTTTCAGAATTCCCAATTAAAATTTCTACAATTCTAAATAGTTATAAATGAAAATTATTTAATTTAGAACATATAGAATTATAAATTATTCAATTTTCAAGATTTATATCTTAAAGTTATAAATTTTAAGATTATTCCGTTTTTAAAGTAAAAACAAAAATAATTTAATTTTTAACGATTAGAATTAAAATTTATTAAATTTTATAGATTTTCAACAAAAAGCTATTTAATGTTAAAGATTTTTAATTGAAAATTCTCTAATTTTAAATACATGTGAGTAGAAAATCTCAAAGTTAGGTGGTCATAAATATAAAAATTCATGCATAATAATTATATGTAGATTCTCAAAATCAAAAACTATTTATTATTGAAGATTTATAATTATATAATAATATAATAAATAAATAATATAATAAAATTATCTAATATAAAAAATATAATTTTATAGATTTTTAATTAAAAATTCTTTATTGTCATTAATCTTCATTGAAATGTCCCTAATTTTAAAGGTATATTTTGAAAATATAAAATTGCAGTTTACTTAATTTTTAAAATTTATATTATAACGGCATGTATTTTGAACTTTTTGTTTTGATATTTCAATTTTGAAGTTTCAAATTTTATGATTACACACACAATTTTAAATACTTTCAATTTGAAATTCTCCACTGTCATTTATTCACAATAAAAGTCATTAATTAATAATAAATTTAATGTAATATAAAGGTCTGAGATGAATTTTGCTTTTCTTATATAAGGACCTTTTTGTTAAAAGTTTTTTATTTTAAATTGGAATTTGAAATAAAAAAAAAAAAATTTAAAAGATTTTAAATTTTGGTTTTTTTAAGTTGAACTATTTTGAAAAAGGCATACTAAATTCATCAATGTATATTACACGCATTAAATATTGAAGAGTCTTTAATTGCAAATATTCAAAATTGAAAAATTTTTAATTGCTAATCGTTAAAGTCGTATAATTTAAAAATTTAAATCTTCTGAATTTAAATATTCCCAAGAAACCATTTAAAATTAGATACTGCTACAATATAACTTTTGAAAATTGAATAATCTACAATGTAATAATTTTAAAATTCAAGAATTTTAAACTACAATTCTTCAAAATTGTAGAACTTTAATTTGTAAATCTTTAAAATTGAAGTTTCAAATTTTAAAAATTATGCTTGACTTGTGATTTTTAAAATCATCAAAATTAAAATTTTTTATTTATACACCTTTAAAATCAAAGAATTTTTAAATAAAAATCTTTCAAATTTAAAATTTCCAATTGAAAATCTATCAAATTAAACGAATTGCAATTTTTAATCTTCAAAATGGAATTATTTTTCATTTTTTATTTTCGAAATTGAACTATTAAAAAAAATTGAAATTGCATCATTTCCAATTATACACATTAAATATTATATTTACAATTAATATTAAAATTGAATTAAAATTGTATCAGAATCAATGTAGCTATTTAAATATTTATTTTAGTTTATGATCATTAATTATATGGTATATTATTTTCAATATAAACATATATTATAATCCGATAATTAGGCAATCAAAATAAGAAACATGTAATAAGAGTGCGTTGCGCGCTATTTTTGCTAGTCTATAATAAATCAAATATAAGACTTTATTTTTTAATAATTGTTTTGAAACCTTTAAAATCTAAAGTGCAAACGCATTTGCTGAAATTTTGTAAGCCTTCATAGAATCTTTGCGAAATCTTTGAAGTACATTAAATTTTTTGAAATATTTCTAAAATCATTTGAAATCTTCAAAATCATTTAAATCTTTATAAAATTATTTGAAACCTTCAAAAATCTTAAATAATCTTTAGAATCTTGAAAACCTTAAAAAAAAATTTTTTTAATTAAAAAAATTTTTTTAACTTTTTTGTGAAATCTTTGTGAATTTTTCAAATCCCTGAAATATTTTTTAACCTTTTAAAATCTTAGTACAATCATTGTGAAATCTTCAGAAATCTTTGGAATCTAAGCCCTGACGTACAATGCATTTGGTGAAATCTTTTTGAAAACCTCGGAATCTTCAAAATCCTTGAAATCTTCATAAAATTTTTTGAAATATTTAAAAATGTTTAAAAATTATTAAAATCTTTAAAACCTCATGTACAACGCTATTGTGAAATCTTTGTGTATTCTTTTAAATTCCTGAATTTTTTGAAAATCTTATTGAAGTCATTGTGAAATCTTTAAAATCCTTGAAATCTCTGTGAAATCTTTGAAAATCCTTTAAAATCTTCAGACTTTAAAACCTGATGCAAAACGCTTTTGTGAAATCTTTGAAATATTTGTGAAATCTTTGGAATCCTTGAATTCTTCGTGAAATTTGTTTAAAACTTCAAAAATCTTTTGAATATTTCAAAACTGATGTTCAATGCCTTTGTGTGATCCTTGAAATTTCTATGAATTTTTTCGAATCCCTGAAGTCTTTAAAATTCTTGAAATCCTTGTAAAATCTTCGAAATACTTTGGACTCTAAAACCTGATGTGCAACGCCGTTGTGAAATCTTTGTAAGATCTTTAAAATATTTACAAAATTTTTTGGAATCTTTGAAAATCTTGAAAATTATTGGAATCTTTAAGAACTTATGTAAAATCTCGTGAAATCTTTGAAACCTCTATCAATTCTTTAAAATCCCTAAAATCCTTAAAATCCTTTATATCTGTGTTAAATCCCCAACAATCTTTGAACTCTAAAAGCAGATGTACAACGCTTTTGTGAAATCTTCTGAATCTTTGTAAAATTTTTTAAATCTTTTTTAAATCTATAAAATCCTGGAAATATTTGTGAAATTTTTTGAAAGCTTTGTAAATTTTCAAAAATTTTTCTGAGATCGCTTGAAACTTTCAAAATTCTTGAAATTTTTATAAAATTTTTCAAAATTTTTAAGAGTCCTGAAAATCATTGGAATCTTCAAAACTTTGTGAAATCTTTTAAAATCTTAGTGAAATCATTGCAAAATCTTTAAAATCCTTGAAATCTTCAAAATCCTTAAAATCTTTTTGAAATCCTTAAAAATCTTTGAACTTTAAAACCTGATATACAATTCCTTCGTAAAATCTTTGTGAAACCTATGAAATCTTTGTGAAGTTTTCTGACAGCTTGAAAAAATCTTCAGAAATCTTCGAAATCTTAAAAATGTATTTTATAAAGCTCATCTGAAATCTTTGTGAGATCTTTGAAATCTTTGAAATCTTCATAAATCTTTGGACTCTAAAACCTGATGTACAACGCCTTTGTGAAATCTTCTGAATCTCTGTAAAATTTTTGAAATCTTTTCAAAATCTATGAAATACTTGAAATATTTGTGAAATTTTTTGAAGCTTTACAAAATTTTTAAAATCTTTCTGTGATCTTTTAAAATCTTTAAAATTTTTGAAATTTTTATGAAATCTATAGAAATTTTTTAACCTTAAAAATCATTGGAATCTTTAAAACTTTGTGAAATCTTTTAAACTCTTGGTACAATCATAGTAAAATAATTAAAATCCTTGAATTCTTCGTGAAATTTTCGTCAAATATATGAAATCTTTGTGAAGTTTTTTTAATGATTAAAAAAGTCTTCAAAAATCGTTGAAATCTTCAAAACCTATTTTATAACGCTCACGGCTAATCTTTGTGAGGTGTTTGAAATCCTCGAAATCTTCAAAAATCTTTAGACTCTAAAACCTGATGTACAACGCCTTTGTGAAGTCTTCTGAATTTCTGTAAATATTTTTAAATCTTTCTAAAATCAATGAAATCCTTAAAATCTTTGTAAAATTTTTTTAAAGCTTTAAGAATTTTCAAAAATCTTTCTGATCGTTTAAAATCTTTAAAATTCTTAAAATTTTTATAGAATTTTTTTAAATTTTTAAGTCTTAAAAATCATTGGAATCTCTAAAACTGTGTGATATCTTTTCAAATTTTGGTGAAATTATTGCGAAATCTTTGAAATCCTTAAAATCTTTGTGAAATCTTCAAAAATCTTTGTACTTTAAAACCTAAAATACAATTCCTTCGTGAAATCTTTGTAAAATCTATGAAATCTTTGTGAAGTTTTTTGAAAGCTCGGAAAAATCTTCGAAAATCGTTCAAATCTTTAAAACCTATTTTATAATGCTCATGTAAAATCTTTGTGAGATCTTTGGAATCCTCGAAATCTTCAAAAATCTTGAGAATCTAAAACATGATGTGCAACGCCTTTTTGAAGTGTTCTGTATCTTTGTGAATTTTTTAAAAAATCTTTTTAAAATTTATGAAATTCTTGAAATTCTTATAAGATTTTTAAAAATTTTTAAGCCTTAAAAATAATTGAAATCTTCAAAACTTTGTGAAATCTTTTAAAATCTTAGTAAAATCATTGTGGAATCTTTAAAATACTTGAAATTTATGTATAATATTTAAAAATCATTAGACTCTAAAACCTGATGTACAATGCCTTTGTGAAATCTTCTGAATATTTGTGAAATTTTTGAAATCTTTGAAAAATCTATAACTTTTTTTGAAAGCTTTCAAAAGTCTTCAAAAATATTTGGAGTTTTCAAAAGCTGATGTACAATGCCAATGTGAGATATTTGTGAAATATCTCAAGTCCTTGAAATCTTTTGAACTCTTTCTGAGATCTTTTGAAATCTTTAGAAGTCTCAGAAATCATTAAAATCTTAAAAACAATGCCTTTGTGATATCTTTGAAACTTTGTAATTTCTTTCAAGTCCCTGAAATCCTTAAAATCCTTTAAACCTTTGTGAAATCTTCTAAATCTTTGTGAAATTTTTAAAATCTTTGTAAAATCTATAAAATCCTTAAAACCTTTATGAAAGTTAAAAGCTTTAAATATCTTCAAAAATCTCAGAAATCTTTAAAACCTAATGTACAATACCTTTGTGAAATCTTCTAAAATCCTGGTGAAATCATTGTGAAATCTTTAAAATCTGTGAAATCTTTGTGAAGTGTTCCAAAATCTTTGGACTCTAAAACCTGATGTGCAACGCATTTGTAAAATCTTTTTGATTTTTATAAAATTTTGAAAATCTATGTAAAATCTATATAATCCTGAAAATCTTTGTGAAATTTTTTTTAAACTTAAAAAAATTTCAAAAATCTTTTGAATTTTTAAAACCTGATGTACAAGCCGATGTGAAATATTTGTGAGATCTTTTGAATCCCTGAAATTTTTTGCAATCTTTCTGAGGTCGGTTGAAATCTTCAAAATCATTGAAATCGTTATAAAATTTTTTTATATCTTTAGAAATCTTCAAAAAGTCATTGGCATTTTTATAAAATATTCAAAAATCATTAAACTTTAAAGCCTGATGTACAACGTCTTTGTGAAATATTCTGAATCTTTCTAAAATTTTTAAAATCTTTGTAAAATCTATAAAATTCTTAAAACCTTTATGAAATTTTTTGAAAGTTAAAAAAATTTTTACAAATCTTAGGAATCTTTAAATACTAATGTTAAACGCCTTTGTGAAATATTTGTGAAATCATTGAAATCCTTGAAATCTTTGTAAAATCTTCAAAAAGCTTTGGACTCTCAAACCTGATGTACAATGTAATTGCGAAATCTTCAGAATGTTTGTGAAATTTTTAAAATCTTTGTGCAACCTAAAAATATTTTTAAAGCTTTAAAACGTCATAAAAAATATTTGGAATTTTCAAAACCTGATGTACAATGCCTATGTGAAATATTTGTGAAATCTTTCGAATCTCTAAAATCTTTTTAAATCTTTCTGAGATCGCTTGAAATCTCTAAAATCTTTGAAATGTTTATAAAATTTTTCAAAATCTGCAAAAGTCTTAAAAATCATTGGAATCTTTCAAGCCTGATGTACAATGCTTTTGTGAAATCTTTGTGAATTCTTTCAAATCCCTAAAATCTTTTTAAATCTTTCTGAGATCGCTTGAAATCTCTAAAATCTTTGAAATCTTTATAAAATTTTTTAAAATCTTCAAAAGTCTTAAAAATCATTAGAATCTTGCAAACTTGATGTACAATGCTTTTGTGAAATCTTTGTGAATTCTTTCAAATCCCTGAAAGCCTTAAAATCCTTTCAATCTTTCTGAAATCTTCAACAATCTTGGGACTCTGAAACCTGATGTACAACGCCTTTGTAAAATTTTCCTAATCTTGATAACATTTTTGATTTCTTTGTTAAATCTATGAAGTCCTTGAAATCTTTACGAACTTTGTTAAAAGCTTGAAAAATTTTGTAAACATTTTTTAAATCTCTAAACACTGATTAACAAGCCTATGTGAAATATTTATGAGACCTTTCAAATCCCTAATATCTTTTGAAATCTTTCTATAATCGTTTAAAATTATTAAAATTCTTACCATCTTTATAAAATTTTTTGAAATCTTAAAAAATGTTGGAAAATCATTGAAATCTTTAAAACCTGATGTACAATACTTTTGTGGAATCTTGTGAAATCTTCGTGAAATCATTGTGAAATCATTAAAATCCTTGAAATCTTTGTAAAATTTTCAAAAATCTTTAGTCCCTAAAACTTGATGTACAGTACCTTTGTGAAATTTTTTGAATCTTTGTGAAATCTTTTAAATCTTTGCAAAATCTATAAAATTTTTTGAAAGTTTTGAAAATTCTTCAAAAATATTTGGAATTTTCAAAAACTGATTAACAAGCTTATGTGAAATATTTGTGAGACCTTTCGAATCCGTAAAATCTTTTGAAATCTTTCTTAAATCGTTTGAAATCTGTAAAATCCTAAAAATCTCTATAAAATTTTTTGAAATCCTTAAAAATCTTAAAAAATCATTGAAATCTTTGAAACCTGATGTGCAATACCTATGTGAATCTTTTGAGATTTTAATAAAATCTTTTAAGTCCCTGAAATCCTCAAAATCCTCTAAACATTTGTAAAATCTTTAAAAATCTTTAGACTCTTAGACCTGATGTACAACGCCTTTGTGAAATCTTTTTTAAAATCTTAAAAATCTTAATGAAATTTTTTTAAATCTTAAAAAATCTGAAAAAATCATTGCCATCTTTAAGACCTGATAAACAACTCCCTTGTAAAATCTCTAAATCTGTCAATTATTTTAAATCACTAAAGTCTTTAAAATCCTTGAAATTGGTGTGAAATCTCCAAAAATCCTTAGACTCGAAAACCTGATGTAAAAGCCTTTGTAAAATCTTCTGAATCTTTGTACAATTTTTTAAATCTTTGTGAGAAATATAAAATCTTAAAAATCTTTGTAAAATTTGTTTGAAAGCTTTACAAATTTTTAAATATCTTTAGAATCTTTAAAACCTGATGTACAACGCCGATGCGAAATAGTTATGAGATCCTTTGAATCCTTGAAATCTTTTTAAATCTTTCTGAGATCCTTGAAATCTTTAAAATCCTTGAAATCTTTATCAAATTTTTAAAGTCATAAAAATTATTCAAATCTTTAAAACCTGATGTAAAATGCCTTTGTGAAATCTTTGTAAATTCTTTTAAGTCCCTGAAATCCTTCAAATCCTTTGAATCCGAGTGAAATCTTCAAAAATCTTAGGACTCTGAAACCTGATGTACAATGCCTTAGTGAAATCTTCTAAATCTTTGTGAAATCTAAGAAATCTCTGTGACATTTTTTAAAAAATTAAAAAAGTCTTCAAAAATATTTGGAATTTTTAAAATCTGATGTACAATGCCTATGTGAAATATTTGTGAGATATCTCTGAAATCTTCTTGAATTCTTTCAAATCCCTGAAATCCTTAAAATCGTTTAAAACTTTGTGAAATCTTCAAAAAACTTTGGACTTTAAAATCTGATGTACAACGCCTTTTCGAAATCTTCTGAATCTTTGTAAAATTTTCAAAATTTTTGTAAAATCTATAAAATCCTTGAAACCTTTATGAAATTTGTTGAAAGCTTTAAAAATCTTTAAAACTCTTAGGAATCTTTAGAACCTGATGCACAACGCTTATGTGAAATCTTCCTAATCATTATAAAATTTTGTGAAGTCTTTGTAAAATCGATAAAATCCTTGAAATCTTTTTAAAATTTTTTGAAAGCTTTATAAATTTTCAAAAATCGTTTGAATATTTAAAACCTAAAGTAAAACGCCTATGTGAAATATTTGCGAGATCTTTAAAATCCTTGAAATCTTTGTGAAATCTTTGAAAATGTTTGGACTCTTATACCTGATGTACAAACCCTTTACGAAATCTCTGTAAATTCTTTTAAATCCATCAAATCTTTTGAAATCTTTTGAAAACTTGATGAAATTATTGTGAAATTTTTGAAAATCTTCAAAAAATCTTTGGAATCTAAAACCTGATGTACAATGCCTTTGTTAAATCTTCGGAATCTTTGTGAAATCTTTAAAATATTCGTAAAATCTGTGAAATCCTTGAAATCGTTTTTAAATTTTTTTAAACCTCAAAAAACCTTTGGAATCTTTAAATCGTGATGTACAACGCCTATGCAAAATATTTGTGAGATCTTTCAAATCCTTGAAATCTTTTTTAATCTTTCTGAGATCGTTTGAAATCCTTAAAATCTCTGAAACCTTCGTGCAATCTTCAAAAATCTTTGAACTCTAAAACCTGATGTACAATGACTTTATAAAATTTTCTGAATCTTTTTAAAATTTTCGGAATCTTTGTGGAATCTTTGAAATCTTTTTAAAATCTATCAAATTTTTAAATTTTAGTAAAATCTTAAAAATCCTTAAAATCTTTTCAAAATCCTAAGAAATCTTTAAAAAATCCTTGGAATCTAATACCTGATGTACAACGGCTTTGCAAGATTATCGGAATCTTCGAAATCTTTGTGAAATCTATGAAATCCTTGAAATCTCTCCAAAATTTGTTGAAAGCTTTAATAATCTTCGGAATCTCTGAAACGTGATGTACATCGCCTATGTAAAATATTTGTGAGATCTTGCAAATCCTTGAGGTTTTTTAAAATCTTTCCGAGACCATTTGAAAACATAAAAATCTTTTACATCCTTATCAAATGTTTTAGAAACTTTAAAAGTCTTAAAAAATCATTGGAATCTTCAAAACCTGATGTACAAATGCCTTTGTGAAATCTTTAAAATCTGTGTAAAATCTTTTAAATCCTTAAAATCTTTCGAAACCATTTCAAATCTTGTGAAATTAATGAAATCTTCGTGAATTCTTTCAAATCCTTCAAATCTTTGTGAAATCTTCAAAAATCTTTGTACTCTAAAATCTACTGTACAACGCCTTTGTGAAATCTTCGGAATCGTTAAAATCTTTGTAAAATCTAGGAAATTCTTGAAATCTTTGTCAAATTTTTTGAAAGCTTTAAAAATATTTAGGATCTTTAAATCGTGATGTACAACGTCTATGTAAAATATTTGCGAGATCTTTTAAATCCTTGAAATCTTTTAAAATCTTTCTGAGATCGTTTGAAATCTTTACAATCCAAAAAATCTTTGTGCAATCTAAAAAAATCTTTGGACTTTGAAACCTATTGTACAATCCCTTTGTGAAATCTTCGGAATCTTTGTAAGAATTTTTAAAAACTTTGAAAAATCTTCAAAAATCTTTGAAATCTTTTAAATTTATGTATATAATGCTTATGTAAAATCTTTGTGAAATCTTCAAAAATCTTTGGGATTCTTCAAATCTGATGTACACCGCCTTTGTGAAATCTTCGGAATCTTTATGGAATCTTTGAAATATTTGAAAAATCTATAAAATCCTTGAAATCTTTAAAATCCTTGAAATATTTGCGAAATCCTCAAAAATCTTCAGAAAAAACTTAGATATCTAAAACTTTATGTACAACGCCTTTGTGAAATCTTCGGAATCTTCGTAGAATCTTTGAAATCTTTGCAAAATCTATAAGGTCCCTAAAATCTTAAAAAAAATTTTCAAAAGCTTTGAAAATCTTTGGAATCCTTAAAACGTGATGTACAACGCCTATGTAAAATATTTGTGAGATCTTTTAAATCTTGGAAATCTTTTTAAATCTTTCTGAGATCGTTTGCAATCTTTAAAGTCCTTGAAACACTCATAAAATTTTTTTAATCATTAAAAGTGTCAAAAAATGATTCGAAGCTTCAAAACTTAATGACAAAGCCTTTGTGAGATCCTCTAAATCTTTGTAAAATTTTTTAAATTATTGTAAAATCTATGAAATCCTTAAAATCTTTGTGAAATTTTTAAAAAGCTTTAAAAATTTTCAAAAATCTTAGAAATCTTTAAAACCTGATGTACAACGCCTATGTGAAAATTCTGTAAGATCTTTTAAATCCTTGAAATATTTTGAAATCTTTTTGAGATCGCTTAAAATCTTTAAAATCCTTCAAATATTTATAAAATTTTTTGAAATCTTTAAAAGTCTTGAAAATCATTTTACATAACATTTTTGATAATCATTTGTTCATTAATTCAATAATCATTTTTTGAATCTTTAAAAGTTTAAACAATTTGAATCTTCAAAACCTGATGTACAAATGCCTTTGTGGAATCTTTGAAATCTTTGTGAAATCTTTCAAATCCCTGAAATCTTTTAAAACCATTTCAAATCTTAGAAAATCATTGTCAAATTTTAAAAATCCTTCAAATCTTTATGAAATCTTAAAAATCTTAAAAAATCTTTTGAATCTAAAATCTGATGTACAACGCATTAGCGAAATCTTTTGAATCTTTGTAAAATCATTGTCGAATCTATGAAATCCTTGAAATCTTGTACAATTTTTTGAAAGCTTTAAAAATCTTTAAAATTTTTTAGAATATTTCAAATCTCGTGGACCACGCCTATGTATAATATTTGCAAGATCTTTAAAATTCTTTAAGTCTTTTTAAATCTTTTTTAAATCGTTTGAAATCTTCATAAAATTTGTTGAAATCTTTAAAAGTCTTTAAAAATCATTGGAATTTTTAAAACCTGACGTACAGCGCCTTTGTAAAATCTTTGTAAAATCTTTCAAATCCCAAAAATCTTTTGAAACCGTTTAAAATCTTGCGAGATCATTGCGAAATCTTTAAATCCTTTAAATCAAAACAAATCTTAGGGAATCTTTGGAATCTAAAACCTGATGTACGATGCCTTAGCGAAATCTTTTGAATCTTTGTGAAATCTATAAAATTCTTGAAATCTTTGTGAAATTTTTTAAAAGCTTAAAAAATCTTCAAAAATTTTTTAGAATCTTTTGAATCTGATGTACAACGCCTATGTGAAATATTTGCGAGATTTTTAAGATTCTTTGAATCTTTTGAAATCTTTTCGAGATCGTGTGAAATCTTCAAAATCCTTGAAATCTTTATAAAATTTGTTGAAATCTTCAAAAGTCTTAAAAAATCATTGGAATCTTTAAAACCTGGTGTACAACGCCTTTGTGAAATCTTTGTAAAATCTT
>JAUELO010049524.1:0-10123 GCA_032357855.1 Amphibolips quercusostensackenii | reverse complement strand
CTTGCCTGTTTTCACTCGGGTTTTTACGAGATTGATGATTATTCATTTTGACCATTTCAATCATGGGCGGTGGTCGAACCAAAGCTTTTGTAGGTGATGTAATAAATTGTTGGGCAGGTGGATGTCCAGAAGCCTGATCAATTTGACGGACAGCAGTTTTAGTTTTGGGTATTTGGATTGTACTCTCTGCATCTAATTTCGAAAGAACAAAATAAAGATTTAAAGGTTTTTTACGCTAAACAGAGTTGTTGCAGGATAGAAAATTTTGGAATGTCAGGAAAGGTCAAGGAAACCCGGAAAGACTTACGAATTTTTTAATAAACTGATGTTAAAGTTAAGGTTTTAGGTTCAACAAAATATTCCGATGGTTCAACAAAACTTCTTGCGATAGCAACCAAAAATTTGGTAGAAGCAAGCAAAAAATATCTTGCACAAATACTAATAAAATTATTTTGTTGTACGCACAAAATATTTTTTTCAGTGTATTATATCTATTTCCTTTGTTTCAGTTTTGATACGTTTAAAAATTAACCGCGCTTTTGAATGTCATCTTGTCCAATCAGAACATGGCGTGTGTAGGTTATTTCAGAGAGTATGAACGAGAGTGGAAGCTAACCGTACACTGGATACTAGCGCACTCTGCTGGTTTGGCGAAGAAGCACGGGTATTTTAATAAAAAGTTTACTTTCTACAATGCGTCTTTTTTGTCAGTTACAAGTGTTTTGTATACAAACAGAAGTTTTATTGTAAAAGTTTTTGTTAAAGATGCGACATTACTGTAGTATTAGTGGTTGCAATGTCAATGGCGTAGAAAATGAACGATGTTCGTTTTTTCGTTTTCCGGAAAACCCGACAACGCAAGTACAATAATAGCGAATACAATTGTTCCCGTAAAAACAATATGAAGGGCGTCTTTATAACTTCACTAACCTGATATGAAAAATCATACCAAAAAAAATTCCAACAATAAGTTGCAAAAACTACAAATAATGTAACTCGTGAAACGTAAGCAGGTGCAAATTTAAATAAATATTTGTATTTTGCTGTTGTCAAGAATGGATACGCATATCCTTCTCTTTAGTTCTAAAAGCACTAAAACTTTTCTACGAACGCATTTGAGAGGTAGGTGCCACTGAGGGACCAGATTCAGAAGGCGTAAACTCGAAATACATAAAAGGAAAGACAATGTCGAAAGTTCCTCTATGAACCCAAATACCAGTGAAATGAACAAATTTAAAGAAAAAGGAAAAAAAATTTATACAGTACACTTCTATAATCGACTTGTATAACTTATATCAGTGATGGGTAAGTTACCGTTATATCACGAAAAAAGATAAATTCTTAACAAGAATTTAATACTTTATATATCATACAAAAAATATTTTTATTTTATAACAAAAATAATTACATTTAATAAAAAACGGGGTTTTAACAGCATAGTTTAATTTGCAGCAGAGACAGAAACAAAAAAATTGATTTTCAACAAAAGGGATAAAATTTTTGTCTAAAAAGTGTAATTTTTAATCAAAAATGTAATATTTAGAACTTCACTAGAAAAATATGAATTTAAAAAAATAGTTGAATTTGAAAGCAAAGAGATAAGTTTCGAACCATGAAACTCATTTGTTACTTAAAAAGATGAATTCTGAACAAAATAAATCAATTTTTTGCAATTGAAAAAAAATTTAAACGAGAAAAACATGCATTTTCAACAAAAAATGTAATAGTTAATAGTTGGAACAAAAAATATTTTAATTTTAAATTAAAAATATTTAATTTAACAAAGTAACAATTTTTCAAAAAAATAGTTAAATTTGGGGTGAAAACAGAACAAAAATCAACCACATTGTAAAAGTTCTAACTAAAAAAGGCGAGTCTTCGACAAAAAATTTTATTTTCAATTAAATAATGAAACCGTTGTGAAAATAATGTTATTGTGAAAATAATTACAACAAAAAAACGAGCTTTAAACAAGATTGTTCAATTTGAAACCTAAGAGATGAATTATTAACAAAATACATGAATTTCCCGCTACAAAAAATCAATTTTCTACAAAATAGTGCAATTTAAAACTAAGCAGATAAATTTTTCTACCAAAAACAAGAAATTTTGAACAAAATCTTTTACGTTTCAACTAAATAGATCAATTTCCAACCAAAAATTAAAAAGTTATATTTTTAATTAGGAAAAATTTATTTTAAGTTAAAAAAATTAATTTTCAATTAAGAAAATTAATTTTCGACGAATAGGGATAAATCGTCAAGTAAACGTGTAATTGTTTATATATTTCAACCAAAGAAATTCAATTAAAAATAATAAAACAGTTTAATTCAACCAAGAAACTAATTTTCAACAAACATTTAAATTCATACATTTTTATTCTAAATACATTTTATTTATTTTGCACATTTCATCTTACATACATATACGTGTCATACATTCTCATTAGTTACTCTCGATAAATCTTAAATTTTTTTGTAGTATATATGTGAACTTCTACGACTTTAATGCATTTGTATTGATTATTTTTGGTAAATATAATATGCATTATTACAAAAAATAAATGATCTATTATTATTGCCTTCTCAACATAGTAATATATAAAGTGATTTTAGAATTTAAAATACTTTTTAGATTTAAATTTCGCGGTCTTCAGGTTAAGTTTCTTCCTAGACACTGTAAAAGCGCTGAAACTCGTGTACGAAAAAATACATTGCGCTCTTATAGCAGCTTTCACTCCAGGCTGGGTTAACTCTTATGGGAAAAAACGGCAACGTCACGAAGTAGGGCGCGCGGTCCAAGAGGCATAGAGGGGAACAGAAATAGTTTAGTGCCCGACACAGATGGCGTTCGCGCATTTCTGAAACTTGGTTGCGGGGTGTAAAGAGAACAACGGCCACATAGATTGTCGCCATATTGCAATACTTTGTAAGAGTTTCAGTGTTATCGAATGTATTGAGAGATATACTTGATCACGCATAATTTTAGACCGAAAAAATTATTTTGAGATTTACTAATATTAAATGGATTAAACTTTTAACCTCATCTTCTCAGTTTGATTGTTGAAGAGCATGGCGTACTATAACATCAGGTCGACGATTTGGCTACAGTAGCAAAATAAGGCAAGTGAAAAATGATGAATAAGGAATAACTATCATTTACCATTTTACATTATCTATTTTCCTTATTTTGCATTTATGATTTTTTTTTTCCTTAAAATAATGAAATACTAGCTTACACAAGAGCAATATATACATGCACATATGCACTAACACATAAACGCTAACTTAGTTTGAATGCCCAACACAGATGGTGCTGAAAACTGAGCCATTTTTTCCCCACGTGGTTGACCCAGTCTGATCTACTCTCTTATACTCTCGGGGTAACTGATAGAATTTTGACTCCAGTTATTAAGTGCGGCCTACATTCGCTATATCACGTGGCAGGCAATAAAGTCACAACACTCTTGTAACCAAAATACAACAATTTATTGATCTAAGTACATTGCTCGTACTTGAGACAAACACAAGAGTACACAGGTCTGTCGTGTCTGGAATGACTGCTAGAGAGAAAACTTTCGCACCATGGTCGTTACCTACTTGACCACTGGTCGCGTAACATAGAATAGAGACTCGCACGCTAGTTTCACTTCACTAAGTGGCGTGGTGAAGGTACTAAGACCCTACACGTGAAAGAATGCCAGCACCCTCAGTAGTTCGTCATGTTTATTATTGCTTTAGTTCCTTTAGAGGACATGTAATAGGGTAACGACGTAAATCGTGCAAATTCAGAGTAAAAGTGCGAGTAAATAAAAGTTAGCTTTTATAAAGACCTTAAAAGTGGTCCTTTCATACTATTTTAAGGTCTGTTTTTCGAGCATGTATTTTGGCATAAGGACAGCAGAAAAAGAATTTGTCAGAAAATTTCATTCTTACAATATCTCATCAAAAAATACTAACTTCCGCCTTTAGAAACAAAATAAAATTATACTGCGTCACATTAATCAAATGCCTTATCAATATAATATTAATGAAAAATCATCTTTTTGAGTTATTTTGGCATAATTAGGATCCCCCGATCTGTAAGTAATTAGGGTGCCAAATTGGTAGTTGGAAAATCTGACTGGGACCCAGTTTAACCTAATCGACTTTTCCACAAGGGTTATGATCTGTTTAATTGGAAGGTTATCTGTTAAAAAAGTATGAATTTTAAAACCGTGTCAAAATTAATCCCTGGTGCCGATCTTTCTGACGACAATTAATGGAAGATTTGCTCCTTTTTTTTCTCTTTTTCATGGCTAAGGCCATTATGATGAAAAAATCAACAATAATATATTAAAATTTGTCGTTATAATTTATTTTGTTTAAATATTTTTTCAATTCTTATGACTGTCTCAACTTGCATATCAAACAAGATTTTGGCCAAAAAACATATCTTTGTGAAATTGGCCATAACTTTTTCATTTTTGAAGCAATGCGACTACTTTATGTCGCAAAAGTTTAGCCTAGGCATTACGTTTCCAATGTTGAGACAATCTTGTTTTTGAAGCAATTTTGTTGGTTAAAAATTCATCTTGTACATTTTTTTATTATTCTGTTAAAAATTCAGCAATTTTGTTAAAATTTATTTTTTTACTTGTGAAAATTCAGCTGCGTCATAAAAAAATCGCCTTTTCGGGTAAAAATTCAACTGTTAGGTGAAAAATTAAATTTATAGTTGAAAATTCATATTCTTAGTTTGAAAATTCAACTGTTTTGCTGAAAATGAGTCTTTTTTGCATTTTTTCTTTGCTAATTAATATTTTTTGGATGAAAATTCAACTTGATTGTTTTTGTTTGAAAATTAAACTGTTTTGTTGAAAAATCTTCTTTATTTGGTTGAAAATTAATTTTTTTACTGAAAATTGTTCTATTCTATGTTTGGTTAAAAATTTATCATTCTTCATTTAAAAATTGCACTATTTCGTTAAAAATTGTTCTGTCACGTTAGAATATTAATCATTTGAGGAAAATATTTATTTTTTTGTTATTAAAAATTTATTCATTTGGTTGAAAATTATATTTTCTTGGTTGAAAATTCTTTTGTGTTGTGGTACATAAAATAATGTGAAACAACTATATCCAAATTTATTTTTTGTATGTTTATTCATCATCTTAGTTCAAAAATTTTGTTTGTTTACAAATACACCTATTTTGCTGAATAATCTTTGTTTTTTTTTGTAGAAAATTAATCTTTTCTAGTGAAAATTGTATTATGCTATATTTGGTTGGACATTTATTTTCCTTTATTTAAATATTCAACTATTAGGCTGGAAATTAACTTCTTTCTTGAAATGTGATATTTTTGTTGTGTAAGTTTAACTGTTTTGTAGAAAATAATTTGTTTTTGCATTTTTCGTTAATAAGTAATATTTTTGGATCAACATTCACCTTATTAGTTGAAAGTAGAACAACTTTGTTACAAATTTACTTTATTGTTTGATAGTTTATCATCATAGTTTGAAAAGCTTTTTTGGTTTTAAAAATTAATCCATTTTTCTGAAAATTTTTTTTTTAGTCAAAAATTGATTTCTTTTTAAATTCAAGATTACACTATTTTATGCTTGGTTAAAAATTTATCTCTTTTAGTTAAAAATTGAACTATTTGGTTGGAAATTCGGCTTTTTGGTTGAAAATTAATCTTTCATGGTAGAATATTAATTTTCTTGGTAAAAAGCTATCTTTTTTGTTAAAATAGTATTTCTTTGGTTGCATATTTATCTATTCTGTTAAAACTGAAATTTTTTTGGTACAAATTAATGTTCTATCCTAAAAATTTTTTTTTTTCTATTTTCGTTCAAAAATTTATTTTTTTTTTAGTTAAAAATTCATTTATTTTGCTAAAAATTGTTTTTTTTTTTGGGTTAAAAATTCATCTTTTTAGTTAAAAATGAATCCTTTCGGTTGAAAATTTATTCTTTTTGGTTAAAAATGCAAATTAAAAATTCTGCACAATATTAAAGTGTAATAATTTCTCTTAAACAGGATCAAGACATTTTTAAAATTTTTTAAAGTGGATATTGCAAAAATAGTTCAAATTTCAATTTTTTCTAAACTTTTGTAACATCTCAAATAATAAGCACTTGGCTTATTCTAAATTTTATACAAAAATTTATTCTCACTTCATACAAAATCGCACTAAAAATAAACTTGGAAAAATCTAAATGTTACATTTTTACAATTTTATTGTTCCAATTTTAACAAGCTTTATTATAAAAGATCAAGATAACAATTGCACAAAAGTGCTAATAAGTCAGAGCACATAAAAGAGATTTATTACACATAAAACCTTTAGATTTATTAAAGTTACATTTCTGATTCCACATTAGAGGCAATTTATATTATTTAAATAAGAACCTAATTCTAAAAAATTTCTATTGTCGAAGTATGAAACTGTTGGAATTATAATTATTTTTGTGATTCAATATAATTCAAATAATTATATTGAAAATTGCAAATATAACCGTAGTAATTATGGGCCGTGGTGAGTAATTGTAAATCAATCGACACCGTAGAATTCATTTTCTTTCCAATGGGATTTTGCTAAATATACTAAAAATATTGTTTATATATTGTTAAGAAAGTTTTATTAAAAAAAAATATAAATCATATAGTTATAGGTAGCATACACATTTATGCATATTTATCCTGAAGTAATCCATAATAACCCTGGCTGACGGTAATTGTAAATTATTACAAAAATGAAAATTATTGCATTATAATACTTTTCTGTAATTTATTGTATTTTGTGATTATACATTTTTACCAGTCAAAACTGGAACTTTCACTCTTTTTGCAAGAATTAACATTTTTTTAGAGAATTTAACGTGATTTCCAAAGATTTTAAGAAATTAATAAAAATTTTAAAGGAATTTCAAAAGATTTTGAAAAATAGAAAAAAAAGATGTCGGGTATTTTAAAAATTTCCAAACGATTACAAGAGATTTGACAATTTTCAAATGATATAAAAAGATATCAGGGTCTTGGAGAAATTACCTAGTACAAATTGAGATTTTAAGGGATTTCAAGAAACTCATAAGGACGATTTCACTGAATTTCAAATAATTCTGTAAGATTTCACAGTATATTCACGATTTCAGAGAATTTTATTTTATTTCTGAATATTTTTTGGAATTTCAAACGATTTTCTAATATTACAAAGAACTATAAGGTATTTTATTTGTTTTAATAATTAGAAAGAGGAAACATACATAAGAAATGCTTTAACCCCTTCACCCTTCAACCTCAAGTAAGGATTCGAAAGATTTACCGGACTTTTACGTCATGAGAACAAATTCTTATTATTTTTTTTTTTTAATTTTATATGTACTTACATTGAAAATAAATCAAAGAGGTAAATGCAAGGAGTAGAATGCAATAGCAGGTCTTCATTTTTAAAAAATTTTGTTACAGATGATTTTGAAATTTCGTGACTGTATTCACTACTATTTATGCGAAACTGCTATCTTAATTACTCTTGTGCGTATAAGAGAGATTTATTGTACATAGCAGCATCAGATTTATTAATGTTTACGAATATTCCTAATATAGAATGTATTTTAGAGACAATATTTATTGTTTTATTTCAATGTTTAAGCTATAAGGATAATTTTGCTTTGGAATAACCGTTGGTTATTGATATAATATTTTATGAACAGTGTCTATTAATCAGAAAAAAAATGAAATTTTAATTAATTTAATAAAATGGAAGGACTTTAGTCAGCTCAGTCCCAAATTCTGGATATTATTGGAGGGGATAGTTCTTTTAAATCATAATTAATTTAAACTAAAATTACATTGAATAATCATATAAAATAAATTTAAGAATTAACTTAAAGCAATTTATTGTGGGTTCCAGGTAGGTTTCTCAACTGCCAATTAGGAACCAATTGTATGTTTTTGTTCAGAATATATTTAGCCTAATATAGAAGCAATATATTCTATTATTTTGTATCATCTTTCTAAATTAGAACGCCCAATTGAGGCCAAATTAGCGCCCAAGAACTATTCAAATAAAATCGATCACATACCTAATTTAATAAATGGCGAAAAAACAAAAGCCTTAAAGATTTTCAAATGATTTTGTTTTAAAAATTATATAAGTCTTAATACTAGATACCAAATTTCTAGAAAACTCATATTAAACACGCCCTTGAATTGGTCAGAGATTTTTCTTCTGCAGAACGCCTCCCTGATGCTCTGCCTGCTGTCAACGTTAAAAAACCGGCTATAGGATGTTGACAAGATCTGCGTAGAGAAAGGTAAAAAATAATTTTTCTTACATTTTAAGAATCTTATGTACACGCGTCTACTGTTAGCGCTTCTTGACCCTGATGCAAGAAGCATTATTCAGTACATTTAGCATCACACTTTGATGCAAAAAGGTCTATAGACAGAGCGTCGATAACTTGAACTATATGTAAAAAGGCTACCCTGACAACTCTCATCCTGTACCCAGATATTTTACTGGCGATCCGCTGTCAGGTTTGACATTCATTTTTGACGCAATGTAAGAGGCGTATTACCAAACTTCCCTCTCTTCACATCAACTCCAAGTAACACGTATTATTGCGTTCAGCTAAGTGTATTAGACGCTATTTATACGGTTTATATGAGAGATCGCTTTGGTATTGTCGATTCTTAACAATAAATCGCATCCTGATAAATATTTGGCAGAGCATTTCAGGAGAAAGTCTATTCCAAATCGCATGTGCAAAGTTACGTTGAAAAGGTCTTCAAATTAGCTTGTAATAAATACAGTCGAACAATCTTTAGAGACAAACTAGCTGAATGTCTTGACAAGACATCTCTAAAAGTAAAACTAAACATTGAATCTGACTTGCTTCTTTCTTGCATAAGTATCAAGAGTAGGAAGAGAACTGGACAAAGCCTTGTTCAAAAGGATGTTGCAAACATGTTTACGCAAACAGTAAGCAGGTTTCAGGTGCTCAACTGAAGCCTGACGCGGCGCCACATTTCATTGATATCATATACTCTGGCCGAAGTGCGATGGATAATCCTATGAGAACCGGTATACGAGCGTTCCAAAGACATCTTTACGGTTCCAACATACAAAAACACATGAGTGCATGACTTCAAATCCTTATAAAAGATTTTCACTTTATGCTTATGACCAACAGGAACCGGTTCGATTTCCCGCATGTGTTCTCAAAATTCTTTGAGAAACACCTATGGATTAGGTGAAAAATCATCCGGTAGGATAAATTTGCCTGGAATTCGCAAAGTAGTACCAAAACCATTTCCACCAGCGAAGGCAACCGTATCAAGAACATTAGAACGTAAAAGTGACAGCTGGTGAGATGTAAAAAGCGTTAAATATTTGCAACTCAAATTGGCTACCTTGGTTATTGGTCAAAGTATCTAGGGCACCGCAGCAAGACATTCAATGATCAATAAATGCTCTAGCTATGGACAAGGCCTCTGTCTCTTCAAGGGGCGCTGCCTCAAGCCAACGTGAAAAACGGTCAATTAATTTCAAGCAGTACCTATATCCATTACTTTGTGGCAGTGGACCAACAACGTTTATATGCATATGCTGAAATTGGTCCTCAGAAGCGAAAAAATCGGCAGAAGCAAGATTATTGTATCAAGTCACTTTTGATTGTTGATAATCAAGACAGGCTCTGCACCAAAGTTTAATATCTTGATGCATAAAAAGCAAAACATAACGTTTAAGAATTAATCGATCTGAAGCTCTTGCGTCAGGATGGACCTTGTTGTGAAACAGTTCGCAAAGGCGTTCACGAAGAGAAATAAGAACAAACGTCTTGTAGTGTCGTATCGGAAAGGTCACAGTAAAGAGCTGTATGATCAGGACCCCAAAAGACCTTAGTTAATATAATGAAAAGATTAGGATCAGATAAAATACGCTTCAAGATTTTGTCATCTTTCTGAGCTTTTGCCAAGTCAGTTCTACTCTATTCGGTTAACAGCACAACAGATTTGACGCGAGATAGAAAGTCTGCAACAACGTTCTCGTAACCTGGTTGATATTTAATTTTAGTTGTGAACTGTAAAATGTAAGATAGATGACGTTGTTAACAACGGGAAACTTTCTCACCTCG
>JAUELO010049511.1:0-10123 GCA_032357855.1 Amphibolips quercusostensackenii | reverse complement strand
ATTGCACTCTCATGGATGAGAATGTAAAAATTGTATTTTCCTCAGATTTTTAGATCAATAATTTTGTACCCATGCCTGTAACTTTGTATAATTACATGCATTCTTTGTCTAAATCGGTAAAATGCGTGTCTATTCAAAAAATCACATATACTTCATGAATCGATTTAATGATTTGATACGATTAGAAAGCATGGGTGTTTCTCTATACATATTAATGTCACTTCTCCATGTAATAATTTTACAAAAATTCATTTGATGAAGAATATTTTTCTTACCAAAATTAAGTAAATAAGCTGATAATTATATCAAAATAGTTTTCTCTTTGTTCTCAGTACACAAGTTGAGGTTTTTCAAAAAATTGGTTATTCGTTTCGAAATTTTCTTTCAATTTTTTTCCTGTGGCTATGAAGTTGAAAATTTTATATTATTTGAATGCTTTTTCCGCTTTTTAACAAAAATCAATGCGTTATTCTATAAAGCAGTAATAATTACATTTCTTCTGACTAAAATATATTAATAATTCAGGCCTCCGCCCTTAAATTGTCAACAGAAATAAACAAACGTAATATGAATGAGGAAAAATAGAAAACATACGAGAAAATATAAAGTTATTTTTGGATGTACTTACTTGGGCTTTTTAATTTCCCCATTTTTAACTCAAAAAATTTTGTAATTTTACTTTAGATTGCTAATTATAAAGCCAAAAACTTTTGGAAACTAAATGTTGTGCACAGTTTTTTATTTGGCTAATTTGAAAAATTAATTTACGTATCAACAACCTAATAATAATTTTGTGAAGTATTTAATCCCAATAATATTAAATAAGACTACGGTAGTATGTCTTTCATAATGTTCCAAAGATTTAGCAAAAATAAAATTATTGTGTTTATGAAATTTGTTTAATTAAATTACCAATATATAGCATTTAAATTTAAAAATCTGCAGTTTTTCACTAACTGAAGTGAACTGAAGTTTGTTTTTTTAACTACGGAAATATATGTAAAAAATTATAAGATTTTTTAATTGCAATTTTTTAAAATTATAGAACTTTAAATTGTAAATATTTAAAATCAAAGAATTTTTTATTTTAAGAATTTACAATACAAATTTTAGCAAAGTTTCCAATTTTACAATAATAAATTTTTTAATTTTGATGCTTTACATTCGAAATTTCTTCAATTTGAAATATTTAGAATTAAAAACTTGGCTTTTGATTTTCGAAATCATTAAACTCATCAAGTCTTAAGAATGTACTCATACATCTTTAAAAGTTTTAAATTGCAAATCGTTCGAATTGAAGAATTTTTAATTGTAAATCTTCAAATATGAACTATTTAAAAACAATGTTCGAAATTACTTACCTTTAAAATTGAATTACATACTTGTAATTTTATATTTTTGAAATTCAAGAACTTTCAATGTTGTACATCTTCAAAATTGTACAAATCTTTTAAAATTGAAGAGTTAAAAATTTTTAAAATTTTATAATTTGAATAATTTACTTAAGAAATTTCTTTAATTTAGAAGCTTAAGTATTGAAAACTTGACTTTCAATTTACAAAATTGTCCAAATTTAAGAATTTTTATTTATACATACTGCAAATTGAAAAGCTTTCAATTATAACTCTTGAGAGTTGTACAAATTTAAATGGTAAACCTTGCAATTTAAATAGTTTTTTATTTTGACAATTTACAATACAACATTTTGCTAAGTTT
Organism: Amphibolips quercusostensackenii; assembly: GCA_032357855.1. Classification (NCBI taxonomy): domain Eukaryota; kingdom Metazoa; phylum Arthropoda; class Insecta; order Hymenoptera; family Cynipidae; genus Amphibolips; species Amphibolips quercusostensackenii. The sequence continues at coordinate 8,407 of JAUELO010049511.1, read as the reverse complement.
TAAGTTTTACAATTAAAACTTCGGTAATTTTAATAATTAATATTCAAAATTGCTTCAATTTAGAAGATTTAGAATTTAAAACTTGAATTTTGATTTAAAAAAATGTCAATATATCAGAATTTAAGAATTGTAGTTTAGACATTTTTAAAATTCAAGAGTTTTCAGTTGTAACTCTTGAAAATTGTAGAAATTTGAATTTTTAATCTTTAAGATTGAAGAGTTTTTAATTTTGAAAATTTGCAATTAAAAATCATGCAAGTCATTCTCATCGCACGATGGGCGCGCGCCTCGCTGCGCTCGCAAATTTGAGCACGCCCAGGACGCTCCTTAATATTTTTTTCATATCTCGTATAGTTTTGGTGGAAAATGTCATCTGATTAGTCTTTCGAAAGTTATTGTGCCTACTGAATACAGATAGAGATACATACAGACATCTTCGTAAAAATCTTTTTTTCTGACTCAGGGGGTCTCAAAACTTGGAGATTTAATGAAAACTAACGAAGTCCAATTTTACCCAAAATCTTTTTCATAATACCTTATTATTAGCATGAGAATGTAAAAACTGTGATTTTGTTAATTTACATTTAAAAAAGATCCTTTTCAAAAATATGTTTAAAATTTCAAAGTGTCTTGTCTCGAAATTCATCACGGCCTGCAGTGGAATATTTTTCAGAATCTTGGCTAGTCGTCCCGAAAATTCGGGACGACTAGTGCATTCCCTTTTCCAGATCCTTAAATTTTTCGAGACGAATAGACGCAGCCTTAAAATTGTATGATTTTAAACTACACATAAAAATTCAAGACTGAAAAAGTTAGCGAATTTTCAATTATACACATTTTCAAAATGGATCAGTGTAGAAAACGAAACAATGAATGAATGAAGAATGAATTCTAGGAAGTCTTTAAAGAACATCTAATTATGATATAAAATTTCAAATTCACTTTTTTTTATTTGCTTCTAATTCCTGTCGGGATAAAATCAGATTACTGTAAGACGATTAAAATTAAATTTATAATTGAAATAGAAAATAAAATTATCATTAAATAAAAATTATATGAAATCTGATGAAGGTACTTAAATATTTCCTTAATTTATAATTATTAATTACATTTCATAGCAGAGTCATTCGGGTCAAGTGTATGCACTTGGCAATTCGAAGGGTCGTCAGGCTTAAAAGAAAAGGGTTAGAAAAATAAAACCATATACTATTTAAATAGTGCATTCATTTCATTAATGATTACATTAGGAAATTTCACAGAAAACATTCACATAAAAAAAAGAATAATTAATAAAATTCAGAATGCGCTCACTTGACCCGTATTGCGGGGAAGCGTGCGCAACCCTGTGGGGTGAGTAGACGCACGTTGGGAATGTGAGCGCATTCTTTTCTACTAAAAATATTTATGATCTGACAAATTAAATTTAAATAAAATAAGAAAATTATCTCAGCTTTTTAACAATTTCTTTAAAATAATCTAAATAATACTCATAAAGCTATGCAAGATTAGATCTACAGGTGATCAGAGATTAATGAGACTTTGAGATCGACTTACTAATAAATCACATATACACACTTAATCACGCGCTCACTTCATTATACTTAATTGCCCTTAATTACACTTAATCACGTAATCACGCGCACAATTATCCGCACTCATTTACCCCAGCGACACAAATTGTACAGGAATGCCCCTAACTCCACTGGCACTAAATATAACCTTAAAGTTTTTGCCAAGCATTAAACATGAATGAGTTGCTGAAATGAATAAAATGAACTTACTTTAATTCCAATCTAGGCTTAGGCCTTACGCTCTTTGCCATGATAGAAAAGACTATTTTGGGAACGCTTGATTTCGTAAAAAAAAAACAGTGTGGGTCAGTGAGGCCACAAGGCAGAAGTGAAACTCTGATGAATTAACTTTGAAACTTTTTGTAATAAATCATCATGAATTTTGAGAAGATCGCGTAGTAAGTGAGTACACAAAGAGAGAGAGAGAGGCAACATACATGCTTAGCTTGACATAGTGGGTATATCGAAGAGAAGTCTTTAGAGCAATTGCGAATCGCCGCAAAAAAGGGAGACTCGAATAGAGAGAGAAAGTATAGACAGTGCGTAAGAGAGGAAGAGAGACAGAGATATTTATCGACCCTGACCCTGCCCGGTCGTTCAGTCGTTCGTTTTTTTTTAATTTACTCCCGTCTCAACAGAAATTTCACTTCAAAAAACAAACGCCACTCACCATGTCATTTTGGCTTGATCATACTAATTCCCCACTCAGGCACGTCTAATTTGCTCGAGCAAACCGCCAACGTCCCTCACCCCTCACGTAGTTCGATGATAAAGCGGGTGTGCACACTTACCCACATAGCACGGTTACCCCAAATGACTTTTTTAAGTTGAAGTATATATTTTAATTGGATAATTAAGTATTGAAAATAAGAAAATATCGATATCTATCCTTAATCTAGCTACAAATATTGCCAGAAACGAACCAAAGATATTGGTAAAATTATTAAAGTAGAGATTTCAAACAGAATTTATTGTATTAATATTAATGAATTACTCAAGTGAATCGATAAAAAAAGATATTATATAGCAGAATAATAATTTTGGAACTCTAAAATTTATGATTGATTTAACAGTTTACCTTACAATTAAACAGATTATAAGGACCTATTCGAAATGAAGATGAGTGGATTTATTAGCAGAACTTTTTTTTGTAATCCTTCCTAAAAAAATAGGTGGGTCACGAACATTTCAAAAGCATTGTTGTCGTTTTTCCTCAATATCGATTGGGTAATCTGAGAAACTCGAAGGAAAGAATGTTGCCAAATTCACACATAATTAAGAATACAGTTTCAGTTAAAGGGCAGTGACAAGGAATGTCACGTTCGTGTGCGTATAGACCAGTGGAAATAGCTGATCAATCAACAAAAATTCCCAAGGTCTTAAAAAGTTCATATTTGTTTTTTCATATAATAAACAAAAAATAAAATTTTTCAAAACGTGATCGGGTCGGCAATTTGTTTAAAAAAATTAATTTGCAAAATTTTCCACTCATTGCTCCACGAAAATTCAAAACATTTTGCAAACTTGAGTGATTAATTTTAACCTCAGTCTCTGTCCTTTATTAAATTTGCAAAACATTCATGATGCGGCAACATTATTAATTCTAAACAAACTATTATTTTGGTAATCACGCTCCAGCTAAAAAACCGAAGGTTTTGAAAAATGTTGTTTCTGTTTTTTTTCCGTTGAAAAGAGACTATTGTATGATTTGCAAAACTAAATACATAACGCAAATTATCGTTTTTTAAATTATTGTTAAATTTGTTGCAATTCAACTCCTAAAATTCCAGCGAAAATTACGAAGATTGCGTGTTTGGGTAGCAAATTTTAAAAATGTCGAGATCTGAAAAATATCGAATTTGCAAAACGTTGCTTATCCGGTAATAATATTAAAATGTAATTAAACAAATTAGTTACTATTGTAAACTAGCCAAAAATTACAAACATTTTACAAATCGTACAGAGAGATAAACAACTTTTTACCTATGGCATATTATATTTGCAAACTATTTACAATTAGGCAACATTATTAATTATAAACAAATAATTGCAGTGAAACTTCTTTTGGGACGGGAGTGAATTGAAAAAAACGTACGACGTACGCGTACGAAAATCTCCCTTTCCTTCTGTGCGCTGATTCGCAGTTGCTGTAAAGGCTTTTGTTCGATACCCCCACTACACCACGCTAAGCATTTATATGCTCTGCCTCTCTCTAAGTGCTTGAAGAAATAAATCGCTGCAAGATGATCAAATATTGTTAGAACTGTTTAAAACTTTTATGTAGAGACTGAAAAAATGGGGTTACCGATCTGTCTCAATTTGCAATTTTTCCCCTTTCTCTTTCCCTTTTTCTTTCCGCTTCTCTTCTCTCTTTTCAATTTTAATAAATAAATAGGGAAATAAATTAGGGGAAAAGGTAAGAGAAACCAGAAAGGGGAAAAGAAAAGGGAAAACAGAAAGGGGAAAGGGGAAACAGAAAGGGGGAAGGGACAAAGGAAATCGTAAAGGGAAAGGGGAAACAAGGAAGGGGGAAAGGGAAACAAGGAAATGTAAATGGGGAAGAGGGGAAAGGAAAAGGGGGAATGTGAAAGGGAAAGAGAAAAGTAAGAGTCAATTCATCAAAGTTTCACTTCTGCCGTGTTTTTAATTTTGTTTATCACTCCCCGGAGAAAATACCGAAGGTTTTGCAAAATGTTGTTTCTGCTTCTTTCCATTTAGAAGAGACTGTTATATGATTTGCAAAACTGTATGCATAACGCATACAGTTTGCAAATATAATATAATGTTAGTACTAAGTTAATTATTACTCAGTACGATTGGCGGAATGTTTGTATTTTTGGCTAGTTTATCAAAGTACCTAATTTGCTTAATTGGAATTTTAATATTGTTGCCGTTCTTGCAACATTTTGCAAATGTAATGTTTTTTAGATGTCGACATTTCCAACATTTGCTACCCAAAAACGCAACATTTGCAATTCTCGCAGGAATTTTATGAGTCGAATTGCAAAAAATGCAGAGCGCGTGGCGCGCTTCGCCCGCAAGTTTGAGCGCGCCTAGGGCGCGTACCAGTTGGATCTCGCGCTTCGTGCTCGTTAATATGTTTATCTCGTGCTTCGCGCTCGATAATGTATTTACCTTGCGGTACACGCTCAGTCATTGTACATCCCCTGCATTTTTGCATAGTGCTTTAAAATTTAAAGGTCAAACTATCGACAACTGAAATTTAGTGATTGTGAATTCTCATCTGTTACAACTCCTTCGGCTTTAACAAACACATTCTCATCACGTGTCTCGTGAGAAAAAAAATTTAAAAACAAACATTCAGATCTAATTAAAAAAAAGTTTCTTAGTAAAGATTTTATTGTGCCTTGTGTCTTTTTTCCAAAAATTTAACTTTTTTATTTGTAATGTCATTTTTCACGAATAAAACAAAAACAGCGCGTCTTCTCAAAAAATAATTAGTGACAAACTTGTAGCTTTGTAGCTCTTTTTAGGGTGAACAACTTTTGGCTATTTATTTTTTTCGTAGCTTGTGTCATTTGTCCAAAAATTTTAATTTTTATCATTGTTTTTTTATGAATAAAACAAAAACTACGCTTCAAATGAAAAGTGATAAATAACGAATTTGTGAATCTTTTTTTGGGTACAGAATTTTCGTCTGTTCATATTTTTTCGTATCTTGTATAGTTTGACCACAAAATGGACATTTTTATTTTTCATTATTTTTTGTCAGATCAAAATTAGAATTTTCGATTTTTCAAGAAAATTTGAAAAGTTGTTATGATAATATTATAGGGTTTTCGAAAAGCAACGTCTTTCTTCTCTTGACTATTTTTATATCGTTCCTTTTTTTGGCTTAACATTTTCATTTTCGTTTTTTTTTTAATTTTCAAAATGCTGTGACTCTGATAATTCTATTTTTGTCAAAAAAAGTCATGAGGGTGAATTGTTCGACCTTAAAAAGGTGTGCCGAATCTCAATCCGATCTGATTAGTCTTTTGAAAGTTATCGTGCCTACAAGATACAGACAGACAGACATACAGACAGACACCATATATAAAACTAATACCTTCTCATTAGGATGAGGATGTAAAAATGATAATTTGCGTTATGCATACAGTTTTGTAAATCATATAATAGTCTCTTCTCAATGAAAAGAAACAGAAACAACATTTTGCAAAACCGTCGGTATTCTCGCTGTGGAGTGATAAACAAAATAATTATTTTGTTTATAATTAATAATGTTGCCAAGATGTAAACTGTTTGCAAATGTAATATGACGTTTTTAATCAGTTGTTTATCACTCAGTACGATTTGCAAAATGTTTGTAGTTTTTGGATAGTTTGCAAAAGTAACTAATTTGTTTTATTGGAATTTTAATATTATTGCCGGACGAGCAACTTTTTGCAAATTTAATAATTTTCAGATCTCGGCATTTCTAACATTTGCTTCCCAAAAACGCAACCTTCGCAATTTTCGCTGGAATTTTAGGAGTCGAATTGAAAAAAATGTAACAATAATTTAAAAAACGATACTTTGCGTTATGTATTTAGTTTTGCAAATCATACAATAGTCTCTTCTTAATGAAAATAAGCAGAAACAACATTTTGAAAAACCTTCGGTATTTTCGCTGGGGAGTTATTCACAAAATAATTTGTTTATAAATAATAATGTTGCCGCATCACGAACGTTTTGCAAATTTAATACAGGATAGAGAGTGAGTTTATAATTACTCATTCAAATTTGCAAAATGCTTTGTATTTTTGTGAAGCAATAGGGGCAAATTTTGCAAATTAATGTTTTTAAACAAATTGCTGACCCGATCTCGTTTTGCAAAATTTTATTTTATGTTTAACATATAAAAAAACAACTATACAATTTTTTTGAAAACCTTCGGAATTTTTGCTAATTGCCTCGATTTTTATGTTTGATTCCACTGGCTTATTAATACTAACGAAGCTGGGCGGTGAGAGGGGAATTAGTTTCTCACTGCTGCCACTATTCAGTTTTTTACGTTGAGCTTTGTGCCTATGTGGGAATATTAAGAATTTGCTGAGTATGAGAGCATTTCTCATTATTTGTTAATTATTTGCCTGCGAGGTGTGAGAGATTTTTCTAATTCCAAAATCCTATTGGGCCATTTGGAATTCCTCGTACCGGTCAAATTCAAATAAGACTCACAATTATTTGTCAATCTTTTGCCAGAGAGGTGTGAGAGGATTTGTTCAATTCTAAAATGCTGTTGCGCAATTTCGAATTCCTACATAGCTTTAAAATTGTTTTAATGCAGGAAGACGTTTTGCAATGGGAACCTCCTTCTGACCGAGATGTGCACATTAAAATTTATCTGTATCTTTATTTCTTAAGATTCTGTCCCTTATTTAGATTTAATTTGAAATTGACATTAAGCACGTGTATTCTGCAACGTGAGGAGGATTTAAGTTAGGGTAAGTATGCGACCCGTGTTCTGCCGCAAGGCATGTAAGCGTAGCATGTGTGTAAGTAGCTTCACGGCCACCGTTGTTTTTACTTCTCTTTCTTTGACTTTCTCCCTTTTCTTTCCTCATTTCTCTTCATTTCTTAATAGTTCTGATTTTAAATAAAGTTTTCCTCAAATTACCTTACGATTTTTCTAAAATTATTGGTTACACTCTTTAAAATCTTAATTAATTCCTGATATTTTTTACACTACACTATATTTACACTTTATGATAGTATTTACCTTGCTATGGTACTGCACATACTTCAGCTTTAGTCCCCCTACCATGCTGTTCATGCAAAACAGCAGCTTTAAGTTTTTCGGCTGCATATTTTTCTTTTCGATGTATACCTATTTCTGTTCAAACCGTTATTTACAAGCCAAAACATATCGTGTTGGATATCAAATTTATCAGCATAAAACGAAAAATCCGAAAACCTATAATTCTCTAATGTTTTCTTGTCATTTCGAACGTATAGGGGAAAAAGTGTTAATGATGAAGGGTCTTTTGTAAGAATGCACAGCTTCCATTTGCCTGCAGCATCTCAACTGGTCCTGTGCAGTTTTGTCAACATCTTTCAAGAAATGCCGAAAAAACCAAGACGAGAACGAGAAAGTGTAAAACGGGACGAGATTAAACGAAACGAGACAAAAAACGAAACGAGACAAAAAACGAAACGAGACAAAAAACGAAACGAGACAAAAAACGAAACCAGAAATAACAATAAGCAGGTATGTCCCATTCCCGTCTTGTCTCGTTTCTCGGTATTTCTCGTTCGACTTCAACACTAAACAATTGGCAAAAAGGAGAAGTGCCAAATTTTCTAGAACTAAGAGTTTCGAACACCAGTCTCCATTGCATAGTCGAGGCCTACCATCGTTCTCCAGGAATACGAGAATCGAACTATATTTGTGATCGGAATCTAGAAGGCGCTCTCGGTTGTGCAAATCTGTCACTGACTCGTAACCTCAATGCCATACACGCCTGCCAAAAATATGCTGAGGCGCTTGCGAGATAGATGCAGAGAGCTGTCGTTCTGGGGTCGCATCCGTCCTTAAGACAAACTAGGGTTTTGCCGGACCATCGTTGTGATTCCGTCGTGCCCTGTGGCCACCCATCTAACGGTTGTAAGACGTGGCCCTAGGTGTAATTTACCACGGTTTTACTGAGAGACAGTGTCATCTTCATGCCTGGAAGTCGTTCCCAGGGAGACCCTGCGTTCTTTGTTAACATATTTTATATATAAAATTTAAAAAAAAAACAGGTTAAACAGCCACCAGAGCAACTACCACCTATGAAAATGACACTGGCTCCCATACGAACCATTGCAAATCACACCAATAGCTACGTCTCACG